>JBCJKH010035745.1:0-34729 GCA_039877255.1 Loriculus beryllinus
TTGTCTTTAGGTTTTTTGAAGTTTTATACTTTTATGTATAAATTAGCATCTCTTACAAAATATTTTTTTATCATATATATATATATATTCTAATAGTTGTTTTGAGTAAGGTACGTAACTTGAAATTAAGAGTAGTTGGGATAATAGAAAACAAAAATGAAAAAAACCCCTGTATTGATAGTTTGAAATGTTAGCTTCTTTAAAATGTTTTCCCTTTAGTGTTAACAATTAAGGGTACTATGAGGATAACTTCAGTTATATATAAAAACAAAATTTTCTTCCTGACTGAAATTTTCTCATAAAAGATAGTACCTAGATTTCTATAAATAAGAATGCTACATTTTACTGAAGGACATTTACTGCAGTTCTTTTCACTGATGGATTCATTGTATACCATACAAACTGAATAGTTCCTGGAGCAAAGTCGTACTCAACTAAATAAATCTTAACCAGCCACACTTTATTAATTCCAGAAATGAAGGCAGTTTGTATGTTTACTTTATTCTGGTTGCATGTTATGATGTTATATTTCTTTGTTTAGGTTTTAGTCAGCTTGTTTCTATTATTATATTTGTGTAAAAGAAACTTGTAGCAGACGCAATATCCTCTTATTCTAAATACGGGGATTTTTCCTTTACTTTACTTTACTTATCCTACTCCTTTAGGATTCCAAAATAACTTTAAAGTGATTTCAGTTTAACAAGAATAAAAACTGTAACATTCAATATTAAAAAAAAAAAAAAAATCCCAAGCCATGTTACTATTGTGTCACAAGATATTGTGGAAGTTCGTTTGTATGTTGCCCATGAGTTGATGATGTGTTTATTATTTTTTCAGTGCAATAAATGCAATTTGATGCTGGGTTTATAGGACCTTCTTAATTTTGTTTATTTGATGACCTTTTGGACTTTTCTTCAAGGTCAATGTCATTGTGAAGCTTTCAACAGGTAAATTCTATAGGTTAAAGTAGATAGACGTTTCCACATCTCATTCTCCTAAGACTAAATAGTCAGAAATTTACAAAAAGTTGTAGCTGCACTTACCACAGTATCTACTCTGCTACACCACTGCTTACCATGACAAGACTGAAAAACTATGTTTTTTCTGTATAATTTTGCTTTAAATTTGGATGTTCAGATAAAAGATTCAAAACCAAAATATTTGGTTTTCATAATCTCCTGATGATCTGGTTGCCAAAGATAAGTGCCAACCCCTCTTTCATGGGCAGGGGCACCTTCTGCTAGACCAGGTTGCTTAAAGCTCCATCCAACATGGCTTTGAACATGAGCATTTCCACGGATGGGGCAGCCACCTGATTAATCTACATGATTCATCATAGACAAGGCAGAAGGGTTTAAAGCATACCTACAGTTATTTGCTGTGTTTTGGGATTTTGGTTTTTGGGGGTTTCAGTTGGTTGGTTGGTTGGTTGGTTTTGGTTTTTTGTTGTTTTTTTTTTTTTTTTTAATTTTCTGCATGTTTCTTTTTAATTGCAATGTTAGTTTCAAACGCAGAAAACAAGATTACCTGTAACTGGTAAACTTTTCTTTTCTGCTTGAAGGTACAGTGAAGTTCAAACATACTGTTAATTGTACATGTACCATGTCAGATGATCAAAAAGAGTCTAATGGCTTGTACTACAGCTAGATGGTTCTGACACCTGTAAGTCCTTATAAATGAGACAGTTATCAAAAGTTCCCTCAGGAGCAAAAAGAATACAAGTTCTGACATAGAAAAACTGGAAGTTGAAAGGAAGTATAAAGTCCCTGCCATCAGAGATAATCAACACCAGTGCTGCAGATCACAGCTACTGTTTTCCATGGCCAAAGCTAATTATTTGGACACTGGAATATTAGTACCATGGGATTTTTCTCATTCAGTCAACAACAACAACAAACAAAAAACCCAAACAAGCAAACCAACAAAAAAACTTACAACTCAACTTTGTAAAACTTGTTTTTTCAAATGCAGTATTATTTCCTTTACACATTTACAGAAACAAAAGTGCAAAAAAGAGATGAAAAATATACACACACAAAAAAAATATTGCTTCAAGCTAAAACAGTTATTTGTTTTTTTAAAAAAAGATCCTCCTTATGATGAACACATTAATTCTTTGGAGAAAGAGAATACAAATATTGATATGGGTTTTATTCAAGGAAGTAAAGACTATGGTCTTATCTTGTTTGCCAAAAGAATGTAAATCTAGACAACTGACTTAAAAAATGGTATGGTATAGGCCTCTGCTGGATACCTCTAAAGCTATCTGGAAATCCATTTCTTGAAGATTTCCTAAATCGGACAAAGACTAAGCCTTTTATGGATGTCTTACCATCAAAGATAAACTTACGACTCTTCATCAGTACAAACTGGAGAAACTGAGAATTTTGGACCATGTGTGAATTCAGCATCTCAAATTTCGGCGCTCCCATCAATTTATACATTCAGTAAATAATTTTTTTTTATTTGGGTTTTTTTTGGTGTTGTGTTTTGGAATTTTTTTTTTTTTTTTTTTTTGTGGTTATTGGCTTTTTTCTCTTTTTTTTGTTGGAGTTTTTGGTTTGGGCTTTTTTCTTGCATGCTTAAAGAAAATCCATTCTTCTTTCACTTTGGAACTGAATGAACTTCCTTCCCATATTTGCAAGAATGTTTGATTGCAATATCCTGTCCATGACATTCACATTCTCCTTTATGAAAGAAATGGTGCATGATTGTACCATTAACTCACAAAGTCTTGAGGATGACAATCCACTTGGATCTTTACAACTGGGTAAGGAACTTGCCTGCCTACAGAAAAGAATGAAGTATCTGGATATTTGCTGGCCTTATAGACATACAGTAGTAGAGAGAACCCCTAAATCAGGATCACTGAGAGGATACCTTTAGTCAGGAGCATCTGCAGTGATATAGTTCGAAGAATCAAACTGTCAAAGACAAAAGTCCACTTGTGAACTCAAATCTCATTTGCATTCTATGGGTCGTCTTCAAGTCTACTGTAAAAGAACCAAACCAATTCACCCGGAAGTGTAGTATGACTGGTAATACTGCTGTAGAAATTCTTATAGAAAAGTATGTTTCAAAGTTTCTTTGCCCAGGACAAAAAGGAAAGAAAAAAATACCCATACAATCCCCTACCCCCCCCCCCCCAAAAAAAAAAAAAGCAAAAAAACCCATACAAGCAATCAAAAACAAACAAGAAACATTCTGCTTAGCTTTTATTATATCAAAAACAGATTCAAAACAATAAAGCAATGTTATACAAGTAGACAAGCAGTCTAAAAAGTAATGAAACCCACAGATTTCAGCTTGTAAAATGTGCTGGGAAACATGTAGTCTTAGGCCCACATTTTATGGTGAATGCCCTTTTCTTCTGAGAACAAATTAAAAAACAACAAACAAGCAAGCAAAAAACACAAGCCATTCACTGGGACCAACAAAAAAGACTCTACTGCCTGATAATGAACATCAAGAAACATAAAGACTTTTCAAATGTCCTGAAAATGTTTTGTTGTTTTGCTTGGGGGTTTTTTGTGGTTTTATATGTTTGTAAAGAATCATGTTTTATGTTTATATGTTTATAACTGACTTTTGGTTTTTTTTATTTTAAAAATAAATTATCAAAAATGCAGAGAAGGAAGAGCAAAGAAACCCTCTGCTAGTAGCATTTATTTTTTATATCCACATAATCTCACCTGCTATGTTGACCAACTCAGCTTATCCAAAACCCATTCTTTCTACAGGAAACAGGCTGTACAGAAGGGCACTCATATTCTCTACAGACAGCACAGAAAACACTGCTGGTCAATACTATGCAATATATAACAGATAATTATGAGTTGAGCGTCCAGATTATAATCAGTTTGACAAATGTCCACAAGCGTCTTCAGTCTATTTTATATTTTCACTAAGACAAGGCAATCATACAACCAGACAATTCCATCAGGGAAGCTTGTTAGCTGCTTAGTCTGTTAAACCCTGGTTGCCATAGCATCTAGAGTTGAAAAAGCTGCAGATTGGCATGAAAAAGCATGTCGACAATTGCCCTGTCACAGCATGCAAGCCAGGTCTGCTCAAAGGCAGCACACTACAAGTTTTCTTTCCCAGTTTGCACTACCCCATGCTGTTTAATAATATCCATTTACTGGTATTGGGATTGATCTAGTGCAGTGTAAAATCCGCATCTACTGAGATTTTGCTTTTTCACATGGGGGAGATTCTTTAGCAAATAAACACAGAGCAATTAATTTATAAAAGAAGTAAGTATTGTAAAAATTGTAGGAGGCATATCTGATTTAACAGAGAAACAATCCAAACCTTTAATGATCAGATCTTTAGCAAGCTAATGTCTTCCACAAAGTTAAAAAAAAATAAAAAAATGCTTTGTTCAGAGGTTTTCAAATAGTTTTGTTGCTGATAGCTAGCTTTGTCAAACATTGTAATACACTGTGTTGCATTTGGATTTTTTGTCATCAGAAAAATCTTAACTTTTATTATGGCTATACTTTCTTTTTAATTGTATGCTTTCTATAATTAAATAACTTGTGTGCTACTAATTAAAGAGAATTCCATTAATAATTAACATATTATAGTCAAATATGAATTAGTGTAAGTAACCAAACAGCAAAATATTTTTTTCAAACTAAACCTATTGTGCAATTTTAATAGAAAAAGTTAGCTTTATTGGTAACTTTGAAGAACCTGTTCCTTTAAAATGCATAGTGTGGGAGCACATTCATGTTGTCTTAAATATGGAAAACTACGCGAAAAAAAGTCCATTAGTCATCTTCATCAAAGTATTGGAGTTACAAAAAAAAAAAAAAAAAACAGGAAATAGCATGTAAGTATTGGGCTTTACACAAGTGTTTCCTATCAAAAGTTTACACTTGGTTTATGCACTTTCTCTTCCATTATCGCCTTCAAATTTGTTCTGTCACTTCATTTTACTTTTCCTTCAATGCCACAAATGAAGAAAATCTTGAAAACTACATACCCAGGAGCACAATTAAACTGGCAAACCCAAGAGGATTCTGGCATGGAACTTTTCCCACATTTTCCAATAGTATTGTTTCACGTTTTAATCTATCAATACCATCTAGACATGTTTTACTACAGCTCTCACTGTCAGTTATTTTATCCTATTAATTACAGGTCTAGACACAGAGTTAGAGAAAACATGTGAGAAGTTAAATCATGGTAAAATTAGCAATCTATTAGAGTGTTCATGAGCTGTAAATCTTTTCAAAGGTAATTTTCTAGCGCATGGTTATGATCCCAATGACAGAAAAAGCACTAAAATTTTTTTAAAAATTTTGTTGAAATTCTTAATCTAAGCTGCCGTATGAATTGTGGAAATAAAACATCTTCAAATAATAATACATTTTAACATCATTTTTATCGTGCTGCGTAGTTGATGTCTATCATATTTGTATTTTCTTTGAATATTCTTCGTCCTTTTACTAAGTTTGCAACTTAACTGTAGTTATAAATATGAAATTTGACAGAGTTTTTGACACAGAGTTAAGAGAACACTATTTTTTCATTTAAATCCGTATTTGTGTTTACTTATAATTTGGGGTTTTTTTTAATATTGAGACTATTTCTATATATATTTTACTTGGAATTGTTAAGTTTCTTAATGGAATGCTGAATCTACAGCTCCCCAGCTGATACCACAGAACCACAAGATGCTATCTGTCAGAAAAGCTAGCTGTAGCTTATTAGCTTTTTGACTAATTAAATGATGATTATTAAAGCCATTATGCATTTACCTGCTGCAAACCAAAACAAAACTTTTCTTTTTTGGTGCAGAGCCTCTTAGAAAAACAGATTTTTTTTTTTAAGACTGGTTAAACAATAAAATTATCAGCTAAATGAAGAAGGTAGTCCATCATATAAATACATCAACCACAGAATGCAGCTTAGCGCACAGGTAAACTTTTCTGACACTTGACTTTCCCCTGGTTTGATTATGCTTCTCCAAAGAGAATTGCGGATTATGTTCCAACTATAAAAACATTGTTCTTTTGGAAATCCTCAGATGAAAGTAGTATGCACCTGTGAGGAACAACGTTTTCACATTAGAGTTCAGAAGAAAGGCCCAAATATTTTCTTCTACTGATTTTTGAGTGAGTAAGCAAACATGCATCATTCTCCATATAAGGAGAGCACATTTAGAAAAAGCCTGAATGTACCACAGCTTTACTTTGCTCTGATAGTGACTCTCACTGTGGACTCTATGAGGAGTGGACAGTGGGAGGTAGACTGTGTGAGAAAAAGGTAGGTGCAGTTGTTAATATGCTAACACTGATGTCCCACACAACTTTGGGAGTCCTGCCCATGATATTGCAGGATGACAGTGCACTGGCACACTGAGGTGAATATGACTGAAAGGCTCCCGGGTGCCAGTCAGAAAAATCAAGGAGTAGCCCAGCAATGTTCCTTCACCAGAGTGAGCATTTTCTGCAGATACTCAAGCTGTGTGAGAAAGAAGAAATAATCTCCTTTGCTCCCTGAATATCCTTTCTGAGAGGAATGAGCCAGGTTCTATGGGCCATCTCCTCATTTGAGCCTTTGAAATCCACTGAAATGCTGATTTGCAAAATCAGAGTTGTGCTGTTCCTTCTGATTGTAATTAATTCTTCTTTGGCACCCCTGTTTCTATCAATAGTGACATGCTGTCTCTAACATTGCAGGTTCATTTTATGTATTCTATTTTTATGTGGCTACCACTTAGTAGAGTAAACATGCGTTGTACGGAGTCACATTATGCTTTGGAGGCACTGCCATGGGTGGTTGAAAGAAAGCCTTTCCTGTTCATAAAGAGAAGTGTCTGCAAATGTGAAGTCCCTGGACTCACTCAGAATCCTTGCTATATCCTGGTACTGGCCTTTGCCTGTTATTCAAGACTGCTTCCCTCCTTCCACATTTATTTCCTGAATACTCAGTGCTATTAAATGTACACAAGAATTTAATGTGCAAAAAACCTCCATTAGCCTATTTTTATTCTAAATTTTCTCTATTACTTAAAATGAGTAGCAACAGATTATCACTTTGTTAGACAATATACAATTCACACTAAATATTATCCTTGTTGTTAGGATACTTATTTATAAACATGGTTATACCTTTTTGTCTTCTAATTAAAGTGAAAGGAAGATTAAAATAGAAACTATCACACTTGAACTTCACTGACAGAAAAGAGTGGTTTAAAATAACGATAAATACAGAGCTTTTACAATAGATGTGAATGATACCGCAAGTCAGATAGTTCTTTAAAACTCCCACTGCAAATTCCCTCATAAAATAGATTTTCTTTTTCTTAAATCTATGCATCTACAGTTTCTGTGAAGTCAAATAGCAGAATAGAATTGAAATAACAGAACAATTCCTATCAGATAAAAAAAGAAATGCCCTGTAGTAGCTTGTATTTTTCTGTTACATTTTGCCTTATTGTAAAATTTTCTTCAACTGACTGAAAGCACATTAACTGCTAGATAGGCATCACACTGATGTCTCCATGCTGTAGCTTACAGCCGTGAATTTGCTACGATCTGTTTAATCATCAGTGTATTGATTTTCCTCAGCTTTCCTTCATTTTAGCCCCATAGCAGGCTTCTGTAATTTCCTTTGGACAAAGTGTAACCAAACTGTGCTAAGTGATGTTGATTTGCAGGCAAAAGTAAAGGGGTAAATATAAATTAACAAGCTATAAACATTTTACAAGTGGTGAGTCAATAAAAACAGTGTCTGCAGTTCTTTAAAAAAATTATTTGAAGCAGATTGTTAACAAAGGTGTCCAAAGAAACTGACGTGAGTCTGAGAATAATTTTTGCGCTTTGTGATTAAGAATTGATCAGTCTAAAAGCCTCTGATGCAACTGAATCACCCATAAGCTGCTGGACTGAAAAGGCTCAGCAGGGGCTGGTATTTGTTTGTTAAACTCCCATGATTCCAAGTAGATAATTGGTCTGTGAAGTTCATGGCAGAATCTGAATTTGCTTTCTTGCTTCCCAGCTGGCTGAGCACTGGTTTATAGACTTCTGTGTACAAATTTAGCCAGCAGCAAACCTCACATCCTTAATGTAAAAGGTGTTTTGTTGTGTTTTTCAGGTGCTGAGTGGAAAGCCTACACTCCAGAAGCTCATTAAAAGGGCCAAGTTACAGTACAGGTTTATTTCTGTCACAGCGTTTCAAAAAACAGTGATAAGGATTAATATGCTTCTTTGGTACTGGAAAAAGCCTGATACGATCCCTTGTGAATTTGATCATCTGTTTCGTTGCTTGTGTAAGATTCAATCTCCTATTATATCCTGAAGTTACAGCTGTAAACCAGGGCTGATAAGAATTCAGAAAGCGCTGCCAGAGCCCTCGGAGAACTAATTGTTTTATTAAGCAGCATCTTGTGTATTTGCAAATTATTTCATACGTCACTCAGACAAATGACTCTTCTTTAAAATGATGAAATTAATCTGCTGTACGCTATCTGTGACAGGCACTATATTGTATAAATATGTACAAGTAATGGAGTTTAAAAATCTCTCAAACTGTTACTTCTATTCTGTTGTTGCTTATGAATAGCTATTTTTGAACACTTACGGAATTCCTTCCAAGGCTTTTCATAATTCTGACAGTAAACTCAGATCTACAGATTGCCTAAAAAGTCATCTCCATCTGAAGATAGAACCTGACAGTGTAATTGTGTGCTTTGGCCTGCAAGTGCTCAAAAGATTTACAAGGACCCCCTTCTCCAGGAGCACAGGTAGCCTTGTTTCTAGGAAATGCCCTGTGGATGGTGAACTCTCCTGAATGATGGGCAACAGAAAGGGACACCGGATTCCCTCCAGTAGAGATTAATACTCATGTCAAACCTTCTCAGAAATCCTGAGCCAACACATCTGAGGATAATGGTAGCTTTATCATTGCTACTGATACCTTTGTGATCAGACCCAGAGACATTACAAAGAATTACAAGATACTATTTTAAATCACAAGCTGAAACAGATGGGCTTCACTGCATATTTATAAACTACCAGTATAATGGGATCATTTCTGGGAGTAGGAGGGAGAAGACTGAAGGTCCACTTCCATGCACTTAGGATTTATGAAGGGAACAAATAATGCTGTCCTTTAAAGGAAGCTTGCTTTGTGTTCAAGTCTAAAGCAGGACTCACTTTTTTCCTCACTCACATGTAGTAAAAGGCATTCATATGTTTCGTTCCACTGTCTTTACAGGAGCATTCACAGGAAAAAAACACTTAATCATTGGTACTGCAGATGGAGTTTTGGTTATTTGTCTTTTTGCTGCGATCATGTGTGTGAAAATATGTTTCAGTATACCATAATTCAAACTCACACCTTTATACAGAGAAGGATTTAAGGACCAAACATAATCAGACAGATATAAAAGATATATATTCTACTGCATATGTCGGAAATTAGACAATAAACCCACATTATCCTTAACAGTAGTTTTTATTCCTAATTCCTTAAGTACCACACAAGCTTTTTAACCCATAATTGATTTATATGATTGTCTGTATAATACGTAGCTAAACAGACCCTTGTTTGCAGCTGGCAATTTATTGCCCTCCTGCATTACAACAAAGAAACCCAAAATGGTAGCCAAAGAGAAAACTGCCAGTCAAAACACTCTTGCTCTCTTATTCACACTGTTGCTTTCTACCTCCACACTCCATTTTTCTCTAACAACAAATTTAACTTATGAATGAGAAAGGTTAAAGAAAAAATATTTAGTTGCCAAAAACATGGCAAAAATATTATAAAAAGATCTGTTACTGTTAAACACTGTATGTCCTTAGAAAAATGCTAGGAACCACAAGAGTTACACTTTTATCTAAGAGGTAGCATATGTGCCATATAATACATATGTTGCAATCACAGCAACTTATTTTGCATGAACAGCAGCAAACTCTGAAAAAAAACAAATTGTCCAGTGCTCAAATGAAAGCTGTCATCATGCCTTCATTTTAAATATGCGCTCAAAAGAAAAGCAGTTTTGTATACTTTCCCTGACAGGTTGGGTTGTTGGGGCAGCAGTACCTGTTAGCATAAAAAGAAAAGAAACATATTTATATTTGTTCTAAGATATTTTGAACAGTTCTATAATGTCACCATTTTTATGCAAATGATATATGTTTAATTAAAATAACTATTCTTGTTCACATGCTCTTCATTCTTCCAGTGATACCTTCAAAAACGGGTTCATGTTTGCTTAATAACAGACACTGGTATTCCCTTTAAATATTTGTTATCCAGCTATCAAGAATTTGTACAATCTTTTAATCTACAAAAAGGAAATATAAAAAAATCCTAGGAGATTCTGGCAATCATGTAGCTAACTACTGAGTATGAAGTGTTCATCACTCCTTATATTCTGCATGATCATTAAGTGTCTTTTTATGCCATAATAAAGTTATTTTAACCCTGTCCTCATGTAATTTGACCCCTCTCTTCACTGAGGCTCTATTGCCCTAGCACTATACGTTCATGTGACAAAACAAACATCTCTGTCCTAGACCGCTGCCCCTCTTAAAAATGGACCAATATCTGCCTCCTGGGCCATTCTTCAGAAACAGGGATGGTCTTACACAAAGTGGAAAACCAGATTTCATTAAGCAAGAAACTGTCCAGAGGACATGGTGGTAGTGGAAAGGCATCCATAGGCCCTGAAGTTTAGATCACTGTTTTCATACATAGCAACATGAATTAATCTCAGAAACCAGACAGATTTTTCTCCATATTCCTCCTATTAGAAGGCTGTATCCGGAGCCTTTATGCTGCCAGCAATGATGGCAGATAGCCCAGCTACCAGCCTTTGCAGGTTACATTTGCTTCAGACCTTAGACAAGAATGATTGATATCAGATTTTCAGGGAGGTCTTTTCAAAAAGCATAATGGCAGGGATCATAGAGTTTTAAGATTTGATTTATTAAACAGATTTGAGTTTGTGTACTATAAAAATGAGTGCGAATGAAACTAGCAAAGGCAAACTATCTCAAAGCATTAATTTTATGCGACGTCGTTACAAAATAACCCCAAATTATCCTGAACTGCAGGACAACTGTGCTTTACTAACTACACATGTTGGTACAGTTTTAGATAGATCACTGTTCACTCTAAGTCTTATCACTCCAAATCCAGTGGTCTAGATCCCAAAAGGCATGGAAGCATTTAATTTCAAAAATTAGTTTGCCCAAAATTCTTGTGATTTCAAATTAGCAGTGTCTTAATAACTAACTAAAAGCTGGTGTGAACTATTGCATTTTTATCCAAGAGTTAATTTGACCACCAAATATACTCTTACACAGTTGAAAAGATAATTAAACCCTCTGCTGTCCAGCCCTGGGGACAAAAAAAAAAGGCACTAACCATAGCAACATTATTATATTTCAAGAATGTGTATATGAAAACAGAAACGCTATAAATTTGTTCTCAAGATTTCATTACTTGTTATGTATTATTGATTTCAAGTGTTTCATGGCACTAAAATGTTAGATATTAATTTCTACTGCTCTGAACTGTTACAAAGTAAATACTTCTAAGGCTTCTGAATTGCTACATAGTCTAAAACTCTGGGTTATCTTTCCTGAAGCTTACTCTTTTCTTTTTTTTTTTTTTTAATTAGAAAAGACTGGGTGATCACAACAAAGCAACATGAGCACCTTTTCCAAAGACACGAAACACTTTTTCCTCAAAACTGGGGAGAGGATAAGCAAGATTTCCAAAGAATCAAATCCTTTAGGAAAATGTGGAAACATCATGCATTGGTAACTGCAACACAATTTCAAGGAAATATAAGTGTATCATACCTCCCAAAGAAAGCCCTTTAAATTCCCTGGAGGATAAAACAAAGCAGAACAGTAAGAAGCTGTGGGGTTTTTTTTTCCTCTCCACAAGAATTAATTAAGAGATTTTACAGTTAAACATACTTTTGCTTCTGAGAAAGCTACCAGACACTGTAACTTCACATCAGGTAATTTTTCTCCTGATTGTTTGCCCATCTGCCTTCACAATCACCACAGACTCTCAATGACACAGCATATAGCAAGGATAGTGATGTGGAAAAGTAGTCTGTGGCATGAAGCCTTACTCCCTGATACTTTGAAGCTCTTGGGAACACAAGTGTTACTTCTGGCAAGCAGATGAAGAGTCCTCCACTGACAGGCTACACAGCTGCTCTTTAGCCACATCACTGTCTGTGAAACACAATCTCCAGAGCTTTTACAGATCCTAGCTGCTGAGCCTTACCTATTCAAACTGGGCAGTGGAGTAAGACTTAGGTTTTATTCAGTGCTTAAATATGAAAATGACTGTAATATGTGTGATGGACAAGGACTTGGAGAAGAGTAACTCCAATGGATCTGAGTATTTGCACACATACACATTCTATTCAAAGCATCTGTAGGCTATAGAATGTTATCAGAAGACTAATATATCCCAATCAGACAGGATTTATTTATAGAGAACGCTCTTTTCGCAGTGTTAGATGCCTCATTAACTTGATTCAGCTTGCACACAGCAAAAATATTCCCTCCCTCTTCAGATTTTTGATAGGGAATTATAATTTCTTGTTTCATTTGTTAAAATCCTTTTGCTATGAGGACATTTCAGAAATGCTTTATTGCACATGACTTTTTAAAATGCCAGAGTATTCATTTTGACCAAAAGGCTTTCCTTTTGCTGATTTCCTCTTAAGAGAGATACCAGAGAGGATTGTCCTATTTCTTCTTTTCATTTGCCTCTTTCAGAAACCATTAATAGCCAGCGTTTGATCCTCCTACACAAAAGTTCAGGATAGCAAAGTTGAAAGAGTGGGTAATACATCGTGCTATGAACTGATTATAACTTTGGTATGTCACCGCTACTGTCACTATAAAGCTAAGAGAAATTATACTGTAAGAATTTTATCTAAATTTAAGTGCAAATTCATTCCTGAGAGATTTATGGATCCCATAGGTCTGGAAAATTTGGAGCTTTTTCTACTCAGCATTTCAATTTATTGAGGAGTTTTACAGGAGTTATCACCCGAAACTGGTCAGGAGATACTGGCGAGAGTACAATCCTATTTTCGGTAGTTTACCATTTATTTCTTGGTTGCATAAAGCAGTAAAGTCCAAGATCCTTTCCTCACTGGTTTCATCTTCATAGCCTGCTCTCATCACTGATTACAATTAAATACAAAGCAAAAGGAAAACATCCAAGTAAATATATGAACACAGAAATGTATTGTATTCAGTGAATTCCAGTCATATGCTTACCCAGCAGACAGGGTCTCTCTAAGAACTGGGATGCAACACAGATTAGGAGCTGGGGATGATATTTTTAAGAACTTGAATAAGCAATGCATTCTTTAGTGGTTGCAGTTTGCTTATAGCTTGCCTTTAAACTACTGGTAGTTTTCTTCAATGGGTTACTAATCAAAATCTTCAATCTTAAAACCTTTCAGATCAACACAGCCTCCTTTTTTAACATCTCTTACAAGAAAAAATGATTTTTGCACACATTCTAACTATTCCCTCTACAAGCTCCATTCTCTTTTCTTAACCATTCCATTTGTTTCAGTATCTGAATATAGAGAACTGTCCTTTAGGAATGGCTTACCGATTTTCTTTTTGAGCACCATATGAAAAGGTGATATGGGAATAATTCTTTCCATCAAAAGTAAGTTTGTTGCAATGCTGCTTAAAGGAAGATTCCATTCTCTATGGATCAGTGCAAAGCAACCTTCATTTTAAAAGCAGGGTAAAAATTAAGTTAGTTTTATTTCCAAGAGTAACCTGAGAGTCAGTTCCCTAAAACAAATAACACAGCATTGCTGAATGTTGTGATTTTGTTGCAAACTGTCATGATAATTTGATTTATTAAAAACAAGAATAAAAGTTATGGAAGTTATGAATCTTAAATCTTCCTGACTTTTTTAAAGTTCCCGTCCATGTACTATAAAACTAGTTGGGCAAAAGGTCTTGAATCTATGGTCTGAATCATTGCGATCAAAAAAAACCCATAAAGATCTCTGTCTCCATTCCTATGTCTGTCTCCGCTCTCTATCTTTCTCTCATGTTCTCTTTCTCTCTCTCTTTGGCTGCATTATATTTTTAAGGACAATCTCATGACTTATGCACCCACTATGTAGCTCTTGAACATTTCAAGTATGTGCATAATAGTCTGGAACCTAAAAGGCTTTGAAACACAAAGAAATTATTACAGAGGAATCAGTTATCTGCTGTGCTGTAATCTGCAGTAAACATGCCTGAAAAATCCCATAGCACACATGATAATGATGGTGAGCTACTTTGAATTAGCTTCACAGTAAGCATTAAGACTCAAAAACTTAACCTGGAGCATCTGATGCATGGTAAATCAATAATTATGCTAATTTTATTGCAAATTATTTCTGCTCAAGCTTTTTAAGTTAGACAGAGTAAAGAAAGTTATGTGTACATTTCAAGTACTGCTTAGCACCATTTGGGTTAGAAGGGAAACTGATATGTTGAATGCCCTTCAGCAGCATCCTTGGAGCCACATAATCCAGGGAGGACAAGGATTTCTTTGTCTGTAAATGCCCTAGTAAGACACAGACTGACCAGGCCATACAGCAGCCTCTCTCTAAGCAATAGGAAAATGGCAGAGATGTCTTTTTTTAACCCAGCAAATGTGTTTTATTTCCATGTGTGAGAATGCTTTTTGTTGTATTGCAATACGCCATATAACATTTCTGCCTGTATTTCCTTCCTTGGTGAACTAATGCTGATGATCCTGCGCGATTTCCTTAGTGATGAACAAAGCTGCCATTAAAAATACTGTTTAACCTAAAATGTATAACAAGGATAAAACCAGCAGCAGTTCATAAATGAGCCTGAGTTTCCATGGAGGTACTATAGATCTCACTTGTGTCTTAATTAGCTTCTCTGCTCTTTAAAAGTGCATTCTGGCTAATCTGATGGTCTACTGACAGTCCAGACTGGTTTTATAAGCATGGATTCCTCTTTCTTCCCATGTATAGTGACTGAGATGATTAGGACCATCAAAAAACAGAACCTGAAGTCTGCTGATGCAACGACATACAGCATTCATCCAGATGAGCTCTGCTCATACAAGGTCCTGGAGGTTGGAAATAATAAGAATAAAAATTATAGACTTTAGATATTTTAGAGAAACTCTTTTTTTCTCCTAATTATTAGATTAAGGAACACTCATGGTATTTTTTTCTCTAATAGATCCTTAAATAATGTCATTTTAATTAAACTCTTACCTGTAAGGAATACAAGATGGCTACAATCAGCTTTTTAATAAAAGCATTTATATAAATTAATCATAAAATATTTCTGCCAAAATATATTTATGATAAGTTTGTAATAAAATCTGAATCATTATCACATAAAGGTCAGCTAAAAATGACACATTCTCCAGAAACCGTGTTAGTTTCAACAGCCCAAGCAAAATTTTCTTCTTATAGACTCAGATAATTTTTATCAAAAAGAATGTCTCCTTATCTTCTTAGGAGCAATGACATATCCTTCTGTGCTGCACCACAGTTAAGTCAGGCTTACTTTCTTCTGTATTGTAGAATACGACAAAAATAGCCAGAAAACATTACAAGGTGTTCTCTGTGTGGCAAACTGGTGCTGTTGCTGGGAGAACTAACCTTCATTTATGCTATTTCAGTTTTTCACTGAATACTAATCGGGGGTCTTTGTGTATGTTGTTGTCTTCAGAATTTACAGGGAGTTACTCTATTAGCAGCTCTCCCATTGCCAGAATTTCAGGTCTTACATTCATATGAGTGGATAACCTCTTTTGATCCAACATGAGTTATCATTGTGATGAATTTATTTCTCTGCAAATAGCAAAATAACACTGACATAAGTCAGATAGCATCTGACAGGTAACTAGTGGAGACCAAATACTTCTGTTTTAATCACCATTCAATGGCAACTATACTTGTGTTAACTAGACTTATTTTAAAGACAGGTTCAGATAAAGCAGACTTGCTTCCTTGTTAGAGGTGTTAGGCTACTGTTGAATTATTCCCCCTGCCCCTACAGAGCAATATGAAGCACCAAGAGGCTTGGACAACATTCATTAAAGGAACTCAGATATTCAAGCAGTAACGTGGGAGTTCAGATACACAGACAGATAGATGGACCTCAAAGAATCTTGTGTTGATGTGGTGGTATTCATGAACTAAAAGAGCAGCCCCCGCACAGCCTAAAGTGAGTCAGGCTGATTATAAAATGCAAGGGATGCAGCCTCCCACATCTGACTCTAAATTCCCATTCGTTCTGCTAAAAAAAAAAAAAAAAAACCCACACACAAAAAAAAACCTTCATTTGCTCAACCTAGTTTAAAGATTGTTAAGCAATTCTGTGGTCCCTGTGAGCCACAGCAAAGCACATTCAAGCCTTTAGACAATACTGCTTACTGGATTAGGTAGGGAAAGATTTTTTTGAGCCATCACAGTGGGAATTAATTTTGAAAGAAGAACATGAATCGATGCATCTAAACAGCAGAAGCAGACTAGAGAGTCAGAAAGACTCTATGAGGAGGACTGCAAAGGATTGTTTGCATAGAAAACCTGGGAGGAAGAATGTTTTCTGGCAAAGAGCTACTTTGATCAGGAGGGAACACAAAAAATAAACATGGGCCTCTTTGGTTCATAAACTGAATGGAAATATCATTTATACAAATGGCTTCACTATATGTTTTGTCAGGTTGCCATTATCACTTTTCAAGTGGCCATTCTTAAAACTGGAAAAGAAAATATATTTCAGGAATTACTAAATTCAGGCTGAACAGCAAGAATAAGTCAGGCTGCACTTTAAAGAATGATGTCTGAGAGCACAAGTACTTAGTTCCCCTCAACTCACACTGCTGAGAAAGTGAAACATCACAAACATAATGCCAGACTGCATAAAACATTCGTAAGGGGGAAAGAATAAATTTTCTTACCTTCCCTTCCCCACATCCAGTCCAGTGGCTTCTGAGTTGGATCCTTTAGAACTGGGGTCAAGGCATCACAATTAAGTCCACGACTTCCTCTCATAGTCAGTGTTGCCTATATGTATGCAGGGACTGTGATTTGGAGAAAATGTACTATAAAAGGCAGTGCGGGATTAAAGGCTGTATACCATTAAAGGCAGCAATGGCTGAAAAAGTAACCATCAAAAATTACATGTACTTTGAAAGATGTACTTCTGTGGTTCTTAGTGAAATCTTATTTCAGATTCTGTTTTGTCTCATTTCCATTTAATTATGATTTTGGATTGTATCCCTCTAAATCTGTACTTCATTATTACCACAGCATATCTGGTCTTTTTTGAATGACACTAATTGGCATCCTTGCTGGCAGTCTCAACAAAGAGGCCAAAGACTCTGTGTGCGTGGAGAATGAATTGTCACCTTCTTCAAAACTGTCCTTAAACAGGGCAGAGACATGCCGAAGAAGCAGGGTTTGTGATTACTGGTGATGCTGAACCTACACCCCTGTAGCAGTCTGGGGATGGTGCTGTGCATGGACCTCTTTCTGCTAGAAGTCCACCAGCCTTTCATCAGCCCAACTGCACTGCAAGGGTCCTCATATACACAGCAGTTTGCAGGACTAGAGTGCAAGTTGAACAGCAGACTTCACCCTTGGAGGGCTATTAATCTGGACATTTTTGAGAGTAGTAAAACTCAAACATACAATTAAACTATAAATGTCCAAATACCTTCTATTTTCAGCTTCTGTTACAGTATAAATTGGATGAAGTCCCATTCATATTGAACTGTAAATGCAAAACATAAATCTGAAAGGTAAAACCAAAAAAAAATGGCCAGCTTGGAAAAAGATAACATTTTTCATCTTTGTAGAAGATAATGATACAATATTCAAGTTTTCTACTCTAAAGGTAATATTTTTTGTCTAAGTCAACATACTTTACCATTTTTAAACTTTTCTCATCATATTTTTGACAGCAGGTTTTCCAATTTTGACAGCTTTTAAAAAGTAATTTTAACAGACGAGTGATTTCTCCTCTCAGCAAAGTCAGATTATGTGAAATGTCAATGTAAAAACTATATACTGTGACACATAATCATTTTTCATTGAATTTACTTATTAATTTTACTTGCTACTGCTAATAAAATGTAAGTGCTTGGCTAATTGTATTGCTTATTTAAATTTTTAAAGGAATGTATTTTAAAATTGTATTTTTTTTCTGACTGCAAAATTTCTCAACGGCAACTGTAATTTGTCACCCTTTCAATTTATTTAAAGAAGAAGAATTACTATCACAATTGATATTCCCAGCTGAGCGGCCAAAGAATGAATCAGCAGGGAGAAGTTAAACCAGCCGTTTATCTATAAGGGTGGGCTCTTTGATTTAGAGGCTGGAGGATATCTGCAGAATTTTACAGGAAAGTTTTTTTGGACATGGTGCACGTGCTCCGTAGAAAGCTGCAGACTTTTGTTATCTATGTTATCAGGTGGACACCTTCAGTAAGAGTGAGCTCAGCAAAGAGGGAGGAAAATCAGAAAGGAAATGCAGTCAAGGTTTTCGTACCTAAATCAAACTCAGCTCAAGTGAGGCATAAATGAGTTGGACCAAGTCCTACCTCTAAGATAATACTAGTTCTAAATCTAAGATTTCTGTTACTGTTCAGTGAATTTTATTTGTAATTTTCTACATCAGAAATCCAAAAGGATTATCTATTTCTACTCTATAAATTTAATTAAAAAAAAAAAAAAGAAAACCAAAACAACCAAACACCTCCCGCTCTCAAGGTTGGTAAAGCATGTCTTCAAAGCCTTTGGGATATAAGCCCAAAGTCATAGATTCATTGCTGTTTCACACGCCTGTGAAAGACTGGGATGCAATCCCAGCACAAAGGTCTCTCTTTATTTGTCTCATTGCATCCAGGAAAATACTCTAGAGCCTGAGATAAAGTACCCAGATAGGGGAAAATTAATGTGAAATAAAGACTTGCCCTCTTTATTAGTCTTAAATTCTCAATCTTATGAAAAAGGACTATGTTTCATAGAAGGAAAAAGACTCACTGTCAGGCCCAGTATTTAAAGTATTTCTATATCAGCTTAACATAAGTGTCATTACAATTCATTTTGCATTCCATTTTGATCCATCCATTTCATATGTTGCTGGGCCAAAAGTATGCTTCCATTTGAAAACACTGACAAACTTCCCATGATGTAGGCTGCTCCTTCATAGCATTAACGTAAAACAGTTCTAAATCGAGTAATGTTCAATTATCCTTGAAAGTACAGATGACTTAGTTCTTCGTTAACTTAATTGTTTTCCAGTAAAAGTGAAATGTGCTGTATGCAAATTAAATAATACCAAGTGTCAGCAGTTAAAAGAAATGCTCATTTAGCTTCAGTAGAGGGGTTTTGTTGCAAATTTTGTTCATTTATTTTATAAGAAATTATGTTTGTCTTATTTTGTTCCAAACACAATATGATTGTGAGACACAGTGCCTGCAGGCAAAGTTGGAATTGCTGTCAGCAGGAAATGGCAAACTAATAATAAATGGTGGTAAAATATTTATGTTATAGTTTACTGGGAAAATGAATGCCGCTTTCTATTTCATTCCTGCTTGAGACAGTACACAATAACACAGTTGTTTTCAAAATAAGTGGATAGGATTCTAAACGCTGTGGTGACTTATCTTGTAACCATCAGCTAAAAAAAAAGAAGAATTTATAAAAATAGAGCCTTTTACTGACTCCAATTTAGGAAATTTTAACTGGGAGTATGTAGTGCAGTAATTAGTAGCATCTCACATTCAATGTCATTGGACACTAGTCTGACAGATCAAACGTTTGCATATGTGGTCTACTTACTTAGTTACTTACTCATAATTTTCAATAACAGCGCTGTTCTCATACAGGGAAGGGTGGTCCAGAGCCAATAGAGTACTCCGCAGGATGGTGATGTTCAAGTACAACACTGTGTTTATGTACTCCCCAAAGTGTATCAAAGCTCAGATCCACAGAAATAAAAGAAAAGTCAAACAAAACAAGCATTAGACTGCGTAAAATAAGGTATGGACAAGGCAAACAGGTGAGGCATTGTTTAGGTGGCTAAGATAGATCAATATCTATGCTTGCAAGCCAGGAATTCTGCCTGCTTTCCTGTGGCACTGTGCAGATCATCTTACAGCTTGCAGACAGACTGTCGCCTAAACCCAACTGACAGACAACCTATTTCACCCTTGCAAAAATCATACTCATCTTCATTCTTGTGGCTCACGAGGGAAAAATAAAAGCCCCCACACCTGCACAAAGTCATGCTGAAGTGCAGGCATAAAACAACATCACAGCTAACATTTTTATTATTATTATGCTCATTACAAGATGAAAGAAGTTAAGTTTTCTATTCCTTCAGTTACCAATGACAAGCCCATGCATTTTGCTTAGGCTGACTTATCAAAGCAAACTGCAGTAGTCTTTCAGGGTTTGAAAAAGATTTGTATGATGGGTTGATGCTGTTCCCTCATTTCTCTTCAAATGATCTGTTTTATTATTTTATTGTCTGTTTATTGCGGTTTGTGACAGGGAGGCATTAAAAAGCTCTGACTGCACATTATGATGACATAGACCAGTTAAAGCCCTTTCCCCTTCAAGAATATGTTTTAGTTTTAACCAGGTTAGATTAATGTACCATCAGTTTAAAGAGCCACTGGAGTCCTTCAACAAAATCTTGAAGATCACCAGCCAGATAAGCAAGATTACGGCTACCAGAAGCAGGATTTTGTAGGGAATCATGGAGTACTTAATTTCCAGCACCAGAACTTCCTATGAGAAAACCTGCCTACAGAATGGGATAAGCTGTAAATCATGCCAGCTTCAATACAGAAGCGATCATTCCTGCAGCCTGTCTTTTGGGTCTTAGACACACAGTATCACAATTTGAGGGTGGGGAAGCAAGTGAGGATAACAAGGCCTTTTTAAACCCTTAGACAAAGCATTGGTTTTGCTTTTATTAAAGGTGATGTACAAATATTACATCCTGTTCACTTTTTAATTGAAAATCTCACACTTTTTTCCTCATCTCTGAACTGATTAGCTATTGAAATAGATATAGAATTTCAAAATAATGTCTGTTTCCCTATTTTAAGAGGTAAAATGTTCAGCTTTAATCTCCAGAGTGTAAAAGGTCACCTTTGTAGACTAATGCATATCATATCTCCAAGTAATGAGAACAAGTGTGCTTTTCCTCAATGCAACCACCTCAGTTTTTCTGATACTGCAACCATTTGCCTGCCTTACCTTTCTTTAGGGTAGAGGAAATGTAATTTACTTGTCAGATTGAAATGTTTGATATAAATCTTTAGCTTTTCTTTCAAACAAGTATTTCTGAAACATTATATTATAAACAACTGGCATGTTTAATTAAACAACTGCTTTGTTTTCAGCAGCAGAAGGTATGATTATATTAATTGAATAGTAGGACCTGTGACCAAATTCAAAGAAAACATTTTCAGCTCAATAAGGAGGTATGATTATCTTAATTTCACAGCAAGACATGTGACTAGAACTGAAACAAATCTAAGTATCTGTATTTACAATTAATAACAAAAAAAATCATTGTAAAAAAGTGAATAAATGCTATTTACAAAGTATATCTTTCCATGATAACTCTTGCTTCAAATCACAAGCTGGCTAACAAATTAAAATCAGTTAAACAGAAGTCAAAGAGCTGTTTATTTCTATGATAAAGTGTTTTAACTGAACCACAGTTTACTGCTACTTTTGAATTAAAATACTATGTTTCTACAAAAGTATGATAGTAAGTCTTCTCTATGTTTCAGAAGCTGGCTTTTGTAGCAAGAGAACCAATGCTTGAGCTCTCATGATTTGCCCACATAAGTCCATTTAGTATAAATTATTTCACCAGCATGAGTAAAGGAGCAAAGTTTCATTTGATACATTGACTACATTGAATAACAAATACTCTTTTTAAAACATCACTAATAATGACATTGTTGCTGGGTTTTATTCTGCTGTCTTGAAAAGAGTTTCTCTCATTTCCATGCATCCCATCATGATTTTCTACTAAGAGAAAAATGTTACCAGGTGTTAATAAAAAAAGGGATGAGATGCAAAACCAATATTTTTTTAAATCTTCTGTTGCTTTTTTAAAATTAAAAAAGCAAGATATGCAGAATTTAATTGCTTATGACCAAATGAAATTAGCATTGAGAAAGCAAGAAGCTGTTTAAGAAAACATATATTGAACTACAAACCTAATTACCCATGTTTAGATATGTCTATTTAGATAAACAGATGAAATATTTTTGATCCAGATGTGACAATTTCCATGCTGTCATTTACCTTGCAGAGATCATAGAATTTTTGCTTTTATCACATTCCCCCGAGTACTTTCGTGTTTTCATTAAAAAGCAGTAGCTGAGAAAACATGTCAGATGCTAAGCAAAAATCCACAATGCGGCAACATCAAAAAAATGTAACAACTATTTTGGAAGAAATGTCTTTAAACCAACTTGCATACAATCTGAAATGATTTGCCAATGAATGTTAATCATCTTTAAAGTTTCAGCATGACATGACTTCAAGTTTTAAAGAAAACACTCGCTGATTTAGCTACTATGTGACCAAATAAGAAAAATTAACAGGTAAGTAACAGCTTTGATAAATAACAATAGGTAATGTTGTATTGGTATTTGGGATGGTTACTCCAAGACTAGCTAGACATTAAGCAAAAAGCTAAGTAATGTCCACAGGCAAGTTGTGGTCATTAAAGATGTAATGTTTTTTCTTAACAACTGATTTAAAATTAAGCTTATCCTGAAGGGCAAAAATGCCACTGTCTGAGACTATATGCTTCTCTTCTTACAAAAAGTCTTCATATATTATTCCTTCTGTAGCTAATGAAACTCCTCAGGAATTTGAGTATAGTATACTAGTTTATTGTATCATTACCTCAACATATCTAGCAGTTTGTAGAATGCTCACTAAGAATATTTCCCATCACAATTAGGTTGAACATGAACATTGGTTAAGTAAAGTAAAAACACCAGTAAGTGTCAAAAGTATTACGTAACAATTTGTATAGCAATGTTCCTTTGTCAAATGTGGACAATAGTCTAGTTCCCTCTAATTTATTTACCTTTACACAAGTAAGTGCAGTATGAAAGGACAAGTCTTCTCATTCTCTAACACAGAAATTGCTTAGATGTCAGTGGAATTGTTCATGAAAGTTAATGAAGTTTAGTGCAAGATTTTGAATTGCTAATTTACTGGGGAGGGGGGTAATGTATATGGGTTAACAAAGATGAATTTTTCATTTTCCTGATAATAGAAGATTTCCTTAGAGTCTTCTATGACATATCCCATCAAGATACATCATTCTGCAAAGGATATGAAGAAATCAAAAGCAAGCATTCACATTTGCTAATACATTCTCTGAAGCTTGTGGAAGAGAAAGAAGAGCAGCCTCTATTGTGCTTTGTACAAGGCTGAGCAGTCAGCACTAAATAGATAAATGGAAACAACTGGTTTGCAGGAGATGGAAGAGACAACAAAACTAGCAGTCAAACTCTTAATTGTAACCTTCTAATATTTTTTTGTAATGTATCTTTCTATATAAAAAGTCCTTCTACTCAATCTGTAAAATGTTTTGCTGATTCAAGCTACACATTAAACCAATGACTTTGCTTCTACCACTATGATTTCAGACTTTGACTTCTCTTCTCTTTGCTTCAGCCCTTCTCTCCTTCTCTCTGTGTTCATCCTCAGCTGAATTTTGCAGTTGTTCCTGAATCAAGCTCTACCTCCTTCTCTTTTGAGAAAGAAAACTACTTCTATTAACACCTTTGATCCCCAATCTACATGTGGTGTTGACAAGAAAAGTCAGCAACTGGCTTTTGTGTCTATCACTCCAAAGGCGTCCTCTGCACTTCTGTTTAAACTATGATACCGAAAATCATCTATCTTCATGAGGCAATATGAATTTGCTTTGGTCATCTGCGTGATTCAACAAATTGTGGCTGCTCTTTCTACCTTCAAGGAAGTTTATCAGCAATTTTATCTGCTTTTTTCTGCAAACTGTTTGCCTCTCCCTGATAATCAAAATAACTAACCCCGAGGAGTCCCTGTACTCAAGTGAGCTCTTAGTAGCATCCACCCCCTTTCACACACCATGCATCTTGGATAATTGGATAGCCTCCAATCCTTTGAGTTCCATAATTTAGAAAGGTAAATAAGAATGGCTAATACCAAGCTGACCTCCCAAACTACACACGTGTTCACAGCAGATGTTTTATCAGAGTCTTAGGACATCACCAGCCAGTTTTGGTCTTTTTGTAACCTATTTCTCAGTTTAAATAATAAGGATTTCAGGAAAGTAACCACATGTTGTCATTTTATAGTGCCCAACCATGCTCACCAGTGGTAATCTAGGCATTTTGTAAGAAGTAGCAGTACAACACAGAGAAAGCAGTACATTTTCCATTTCTCTGTTGCACCTGGAAAGATTACTTTCGTCCTGAATTCAACCAGCAACGCCACTTTGGGGTTTTATTCTTGTCCCTTTTTCTCCCAGCAAATCACTACAGTTATTTAATCCTAGTAATCTTCTTGCCTTGCCTTTTACTCTGCACCACTACAGTTAGAAATATATTAATATTTCCATTGTCTTTCATTGCATTGATTCTTACCTAATTCATCCGTATTTCTATTCCACTTATTTCACCATCTTTTGGGAAAATTTCCTTTCTTTGTATTCCTTCAGTCTGACTTTCCACTTAAAAGTAAAGCTTCTTTGAGTTTTTCCTACCACCACCCTACTTTACAATCACATACTATGTCTCTCCTGTCACACTCCTTGCTGCGTCAGTTACGCTGCAGATTTCTGACACTGCTGCTTTTGCATATGACTTTGTATCTGTCCCATGGTGCCAACCTCCTTTATGGACCCGTTTTTCAGAGTACCTGGCCAGCTTCACAAGTATTTACTCTCATTAATCACCCCTTGCAAATATGTTTGAAAAACACCCCACTATAGCCTTTTCTTTTTTTTTTTTCCACTTTTATGGCTTTTGTCTTGCCCATCAACTTGCACTGAAGCGACCATGGGAATATAACCCAAAATACGTGATTCTAAAAGAGACGTGAAATGGTAGCTTACATCTGAACAAACGTACTTTCCAAGAATCATGATAAATTCTGTCTGCTGTAACCTGCACTTTAAAATCCATTAACTTTGTTCTGTTAAAATGCACATAGATAGTATAGATTCTTAATATTTGCAGACTTAACTTTTGGTAGTCTGCAACACTCACAACTATAAAATATCCATTCTTAAGGACCTGGTGCTTATTCATCCTATTTCTGAACAGCAAGCAGGTAAATGGACTTATGAATGTAGAATAACTTCTTAACTCTCCTAAACACAGGATAACTGTAGATTCAGATCTGTGTAGTAACATTAAAACTTTAGCTTCTATCTTTGACTTAGAGGTAAGCTTTCTGCTAGGGTTCTGATGTTTTATGCTATCGCTTAGAAATCTTGGTTTCCAAAAAAAAAATCTGATCATTCTGGAATTAAAAAAGAATAAATATAAGGAAATTTCATTAATTTAATGTTCCGTTCATACTAGTAGACCATGCTATCCTAAACGCAGCAATTGAGTTCATTTTCTAATTGCAAAGAGGGTATGATTTTTTTACTGGAATTATAAGTGTTTCTTATTACAGGTCAGTATTTTCCTTTACTTTCCACAAATTTCTAATGAAAAAATAAAAAAAAAAAAATAAAAAAGAAGGCTTATTTTAGAAAGATGGGATTCCCCAATAGTTTGTTATTCCTGCATTTTCTGTGTGACAAGATATGGTGACTTTCCTGAAATCCTTATTATTTAAACTGAGAAAGTAGGTTAGAAAAATACCAAAATTGGCTGGCGATTTCCTAAAACTCTGAGAAAACTCCTGTTGCGAACATATGTGTAGTTTGGAAGATCAGCTTGGTATCAGCCATTCCTATTTACCTTTCCATGGCTTCCCATTTCCTATGGAGCTCAAACCTTTCTTAGTGCAGTGGATTTACCTGTCTCTCAACAGCTTTGGTTGTTGGGTAGAGAGCTGTTGGGGTTACTCAGGCCTATTCAGATGATTTGGTCTGAAGAATCTCTAGAAAAATTGTCATGTAAATATTAGTTCAAATTTGAATACGAATGTCAGTTTAACTGCATTTGTAACTAGTTATACTTTATTTGAATTTTTTTTTCCTCATCTAAATATGTCCTTCCATTGAAGCCAGAATGTTTCATAAAAATGTGTCAGTTTTAATGAAGTTTTCAATGGGAACGTTCTAAATATCCTGGCTTGTCTATTTAATCATTTCCTAATGAGAGAGTGAAACAAAGAAAGGGCTGGAAAGAGAAATACACACACACACACAAAATCTGTCTTTCTTTGGCCACAAAACAGATATATGCAATTTCTTGACATAAAAATGTTCCAAATAGTTTTGTTTTATTTCCAGTGGGGAACAAAAAGACATCTCAAACCATACATATTTTCACAAACTGGAAAATAAAATGTTGCCTTTAGGGTTAGCGCTAGGTATGACTTTTTATGTTTGCTTCCTGCAAACCATACAATAAGTCTGTAATAAGGAATACTTACAAAAACATTTTTCAGCCTGCATTCATTAGTAGTCACCAAGGGAAATTCTACTTGACTGTAATTTTATATCTACAGTTTTTACATATGTTGTGTTAGCCTATAGAAATGAGCTCTTTAAAGAAAAGAAGCAGTACTTACAAACATAACAAACCAGTACCATATACACAGATGACTCTGAAGATTGCGTTTAATTACATTCCAGCTAGTATGTCAGTTATATTGACTGTACGTGTATGACATACCTGTTATACTGCATGCAAATATATTTTAATTTTACATTTATACTAGCTTCTAGAAATGTTTTTGATTTAAGGCATAAAAATAATTGATTTTGAATTTTCCACTGCTGAATAAGAAGATGGGACTGAATTGATCCATAAGGCTGCCCCCATACTTGCAATTAGTCACAGAATAGGTGCAAGGGTGATATGAATTTGCATTGGTCAGCCCAAGATCCCTAAAATTCAGGAAGCTGTGGCTGCTTTCCCTTGCCTTTAAGGAACTACACTGTGAACAAGTATTTGCTGCAAACTGCGTCCATGGCTCTTCACAATTGTCAAGGACACAAAAGGTTGAAGGAACATATATTCGCTCTGCCAAAGTATGTCAGAAAACACTTCCCCAAATCTTAGGGAAGGAAGATTTTAGGAAATCTTAATTTAGGATTTATATTAGGAGGTCAAAACCTAGAACTAAGATGTGTCAAAGGTTGAGAACAAATGTCACAGGTTCCTATAGCAATAATTTTAATATGTTAAAAAGAACTCCCAGATAACCCACAGAATACAATCATATTCCTCATTACAAAAAGAAATAAAGAAATAACAAACTATTCAGAGGTCCCTCTGGTCAGATCTGGGGAAAAGAAATCTTCCTAGTCAAAATTTGGAATCTGG
Source organism: Loriculus beryllinus (assembly GCA_039877255.1). Classification (NCBI taxonomy): domain Eukaryota; kingdom Metazoa; phylum Chordata; class Aves; order Psittaciformes; family Psittacidae; genus Loriculus; species Loriculus beryllinus. The sequence goes on from JBCJKH010035745.1 coordinate 27,559, forward strand.
TTTTACCTCAAAACCATGATTGTTGTATGTCATGACTTTTGAATATAAAGCAATCATCTGGCATGATTTTGTGTCACTACTCAGACTTTCCAATGAGGTAAGGTAGCCAAATGTAGACCTATCCATCCTGAAAATAAGACCACAAAAAGTTCACATAGCTTACTTAATTGTCTAATACAATGTAAATTGCAAATATTCATGCCAAAAGGGAAGGGTCTATGGACTGAGGATTACCAATGAAGTGATTTACAAATAACTTTTAATGGTACAAGTAGTAGAGAACTTCATAGCCTGCTTGCAGACAGGCAAAAAAAAAAAAAAAAAATCGAAATTTGACAAAATTTGTTCTACTTTGATCAGTTCACTTTAGCTGATACTGCAGTAGAAACATTTTCTATGTTTTTCATACTGGAGTGATGTAAGGCACACATACAACATAGGTATGATGGAAGGCTATCTTTCTTTTTTTTTCCACTTACGATCATGTAGGGATTCTTTGGACTACCCACACTGTTTACAGGGTGGTACATGTATCGCCTATAAAACATCTGTGAAGCACAATATGTGCTAAACGTTAGTCAAGGATCGCTTCCTTTCAAAGTGATTATTGATCCACTGCTAAAACAGCTTATAAAAAAAACATTTGGGAAAAGACTTACAACTTTCTACTGCTATTCTATTGCACATTTTAAAGTTATTTTTCGAGGAAATTTCAATAATGCCAAACAACTTTGATCTAATTATAGATGCCTATGAAATCTAAGAATATATACCAACAGTAATGGTATTATTTATATTTCTATAGAAAGGAAAGATAATATCCAGGACTGGCTTTTAAAACTGTTAATGAGCCCTGGCAATGCAAAAAAGAGATGGATTAGGTAGATGTAATGAGATATGATTAAAGGGTGTAGGCACTGAAGGGTGTTGGAGAAATTCTTTTCAGGAGGAATATAATTAGTGTCTGATAAAAGTACTTAGTAGATGAGATTTTTGAAGAAGAAAGGTTAAGATAAACACATACCATATGACAAACCTGTTTAATTTTTTTCCTTTGGTTCTTTGCATAGTCAATAATCTGTTGAAGGTTTTTTACATAAATAACTTTGAATACTCGATGAAACTTCACAAGACAATTAAAGGGTTTTAATTGCAAAGAAAATGTTGAAATGTCCTATTGCATTTCCATTAAACATTTCTCTGTTGATTTATGGAACTTCAGTTGTAATGTGCAACCTTTTACTGAAATAAAACAACAACTGAACTTCTCAAAAAACAAGGTTTCTAGAAGTTGCTTAGCAACTTTGAAAGCATTTTTATTAAATCGGAAGCTATTTCTTCTAGTTTGGGCTTTAAAATATGCAGCAGCCTTAAATAGACCATTCCAGCCACAGAGATACTATTTTGTCTATTTGGCCAGCAACATTTTGTACACTTTAAAATATCTATTAGAATGAGATATCTGGTCTTTGGTCTTCCACTTCTAAGTGTTAACCTTCAGTCCACAACTGGAGTTTGAAATATGCCAAATGTTACTCCAATTAGAGCACTCAGATGAATGGCAGACTAATATATTAGATATCTAGGGATCCAGACGGGACTTCACCATTAAGGGTTTTTCCAATCATGCGTATGGTCATGCATCTGTGTAAGGAAGTTACCATGAGAAACATGAAGAAATTAAATAACAGGAACAGCTGCATGCCATGCATCTGGGGTACTTCTCACTGAAGGAGAACTACCACCTCATGAGCTCCAGTCTCTATTTTCAAGACCAGCAAAGATGGATTTCTCTCTTGTTTCTTTGCCCTTGCAACATGCTATCTTTTATACAATAGCTCATTACAGCAGAATATTGTTCAGGATTTGCAGTATTTTAATAGTCCTTTCATACTTATGACTTCATAAACGTGAAGCAAGCAGCAAAGCAAAACAGCAAGCTGAGATCAGCCATTGCATGGAACTCATATGCTGATAGCACTAGCCTTGTTTTAGTGCTAAGCCATAAACCATGATCATCTTTCTCATCCTTGAAAACTTATCACCTTGAAGGACAGCCACACATCAGAAGCAGCTTTTCTTCCTCTATGTACAGGAATGTCCACCGTCTCTTACAACAGGCTTTCTATGACATGCATGTGTGACATTCCTGCTTGGCATGGAGGGTGATCCTATTTATGGAAAAATACACAATTACACAAAGCAACCTATAAGTCATTGTCCAAGTTATTCAAGTGTACATCTTATTAGGTACATAAAACCAGTTGCCAGCAGTTCCAGAGAACATTTGAAATCTGTACAAGGCACTGAGTGCAACTGTCTCGCAGAAACCACCCCAAAAGCCTGTTATCAATGAACCAATAAACAAAACAAGTTAAACAATTGGCAAAGACCTCTTGTCCCTCATAAGTAAAACCCAAGTATATACATTCAAATTTGACGATTATTTTCATAGAGCTAAATATAGGCAAGGGGAAAAGGGCTTTTTTGTTATTTCAATAGATCAAGGTCATAAAAAGAAATGGAATAGATCATTTGTGTCATGACTTCAGCAATTTATACAGATCCTGAAAGTCCATTAATAACTAATTAAGAGATCTTCCAAACATCAAGCAGACTTTTCAGTAAAAGTGAACACAGGGTCCTATTCTAGTTGCCAGGAGAATGCCTAATCAATGACCCTAAAAGCAGATTGAAAAACTCTGGTGCTGGGGAGTAATATGTTACATATGAAATGTAATTATAATACTCTGCAAGTCAGCATTGTTCAGTATTGTCAATACTCTACACTGCTGCTTCTTTTTGAGGTTCAGTTAAATATGGTGCCCCAAAAGCTCTGAAATAACTGATTTTTTAAGTGAGGATCCCAAGCTGATATGCTAATTTGGTTTATGTTTTTTTGAAACTAGAAACTTTATAAGGTACAGATGAAAGATGATGATAGACCATCTATTTCCTGACAGTGAAAGGACATTCCTCACATTGCATTATTCTCTAGATTTTTTGCAAAGTTCGTATCAAATGGCTAGATTCATGGGGCTTCCAGCATTTAGTTGAAGAATTTTTTCACCAGATTCCGTCAATCCATCAATCAGGAATATTTTGAGAACATTCAAACCTAATTTTTACATTTTTTAATGTTAGTTTATTTAACCCACTGATAACCTAGGACCATCAAGAAAGGAGGCAAAGGTTCAATGGACTCTGCAGGAGCAGAAAAGAAAACAGAGGTTCCATGATCTCTATTGAGTTGCAGGAGAAGGCAGGAAAGTTCTTTGGTAAGGATAAGGCAGCTGGGCTACTTCCTCCCCAGACACTTCTTGTACCCTTCTGCTCATGCACCACCTTATAGAAGTCTTGATGTCCAAGTTTCTTCCTGTAAACCAATGACACTGTATCAGAGTTTTGAGGAGGTTATGGTGGAGCTGCACAGGGAAAGTCAGGACGTGTTTATGACCTACGTGAAAATAACACAGCAAGCACTTTTCTGCTTTGCTTCTAGAGGCATGGATGTGTCAGAAAACTCTTAGAGATAAAGGTGGCTTCATGTGCTGCAAAACCAAGACAGTGCTCAGACACCCATAAACTAGAACTATTTTCTGCCATCACTTGTCTGGGTACTACAAGCTGTGGCCTGCTCCATCTTTAGGGTAGCAATTATGGAGGCTGGAAATCAGTAGTACTACCCTGCTCTGTAAAACACATCTACTTACTTGCCTTCACTGCTATTAGGTTTTCTTCCCTTTTTCTTCTCTTTTCTTGGTATGGTCTTATGTATCTGTCACCAATGCTGCTGCTCTGCTTTAATACTGAACGAAAACCATGTAACTTTTCCTAGCTCTTGACTTTTTTTCAGTTTCTGCACCTGCCAGACTATGGCAAGGCCTCCAAAGTGACAACTTGCATTAGTGAGTTTTGAAGATGCAGTACAAATATACCACAAAGAGAAAGAATAGAGTTTGCCTACAGGTACTCCGCACTTTTCCGCTCATTTTTAACTGACAGAAACTGGCTGCAGCATTTGAGTGACAAAATGTGTGCTATCCACACTGGAAGTTGATGTGGAGGTGAGGAGTATCTGAAACATAATGAAGAGCTTTAGTAAAGATGTAGAGGTATGTCCTGTCAAAAAGGAAAACTGTGGACTAAAACCTGTTGGCCTTAAATGCTTTAGGTGCCTCTGCAGAGAACTGAAACCCATCATTACTTTGATTTTTTTACACAAGGAGATTATGGCTAATATTTTCTGCTATAGAATTGCCAGTGTGTGTAGCTTAGTGTTCACTATAATTGCTGTACACCGGCTCATGATTTATTTAGATGTGAATTTAAAGGGACTGTTTTCTGCAGCATTCTTACTTGCTTTTGTTTTTTTCTTTTTTTTTTTTTTTTTTGACTACACTCAGATAGATTCTGCTTCTAGATGAAGGGAGTATTTCCCTCCCCCTCACCCCAAAATAAAAAGTTGGTCTTCTGGGTATCAGCCTACTTCAGGAAGGTCTCTGCAATCCGTTGAAGATTAGGGACACATTGTATGCAGGAAGAAAGTTGTCGGGGATTAGATCAAGCAGTGAAGAAAAACAAACAAAAAGGAAAAAAAAAAAAAAAAAGAAAAAGGAAAAGAAAAAAAGAAAGGAAAAAAATCAACAAGCTGATCTGAGAAACTGTAAGGCATCCAGGTCCTTCTTTGTCAGGAAAACACGTATCTTTTCCCCACTACTTTAAAGGAGTTGAAATAACTATTTGAAAAATAAGGAAAATCGCTCCTCACCTCATGATTAAAACAATAATGAGATTTAGGTACCCATCATTCTGAGATGCAGCTTTAGGAAAATATTGGCCCCCTTTTCACCTCTCAAACTGTCAGAAAATTCTTTACATGTTCCATTTCAGAAAACCCCACAAATAATGGTTAGTTCCTTTCAGGAATTGCCAGTGACACCTCATTCTTCCCAGGATTTCAGAGCTCACAGTAGTGGCTGCATAGATGAGGCCATCACAAGCCAGAGACATCATCAGCACAGAACACTCTGCTATTTATTTAGACTCTGAAAAAAAAGACCCTTCTTGCTTATTTTCCTAAAATAATTAAAATGCATCACTTAGGTTCCGATTTGCTAAAAAAAAAAAAAAAAAGAAGGCGTGGGAGCATAAATGTTTTGGCTCTGAGCTGACAGTAAATATATCTTCATATCATGTTTTTATTTTACCATTTTTAATGCATCTATCCTCCTAGCCCCTTCCCTCCCTGTCTTCCCCCACTCTACTCCATTAATTCCTAAAGTGTTTGAAAGAGCCCTGGAGCTCACAGTATTCTCTTTCCTCTTTGCAGCGGGGGAGAGATGTATTGCTTTCCCCCTTGCATGCCTGATTACGGGGTAGAAGCTTTACGGGGCTGCTGCGCCCGCAGGGGCTCAGAGGGAGCGTGTGGCTACAGCCCCCAGCTCCGTGGAGCTGGAGGAAACCAGACCGCGGCGAGAGCGAGCCCGGGGGTCCCGGCTTGTGCCCGCGGCTGGCACAGAGCAGCCCACGGCACGGCTGCGCGTCGCCTGGGGCCTGGAGCCATGCTTATCCCGTGCCTGTTCCCGCGTCAGTTCTGGTTTGAGGTTTTGCTGCTGCTGGTTATCGATGGGGTTTTAACCCGCAAAACAGGTCGTCCGGGCGTTACCCCAAATTCCTGCACTGCTGACTGGCCACACTGGGGAGGAGTTTCTTGGATGAAACTAGTGGAAAATATATATACATATATAAATAAATTTAAATCTTTGTTCCCCTCGAAAGCTAAGAAGCTCCTGTTATTTGCACGTTGTGCAGAGAAGACAGCTTGATATTAATTTAACAAGGGTAACTCCAGCACTGCTGGTGATGTTCATTTGCAATTCCTACACACTGGCTATTATGTGCAGTGAACTAATCCTGCCTTGCCTTGGAAACAGAGCTTCCACTTAGTTCACTGCGCTCCTCAGATTTCCTTTATAAGGGAGCCGTTGTTTTGCTGGGATTTTATTATTATTAATAATATTACATAGAAATTTGAATGCTTCCAACTTTCTGCACTTTTGGGCTGCTGCCGTGCTCCCATGCCGTAGGACATGGAAGCTGGGAGCACCCACTTTTGGTTCCTTCTCCCTGCTGCAGCTGCTGGGGGTAAGCACGAAACCACTGGCCAGTCCTCTCACACCCTGTATCGGTGTCCGGTCGTGAGGACCGTCGAGGTTTAATTGCATCCCTCTGCTGGCATTTACTGGAAGAAAGAGTGATAGGGGCATGCTACACGACAGGGAAAGCTGCTTCTCCTCGTAGGCAGCCACTAAGTCGATCGAACTTCTGCCAGGGATGTCTCCAGCCGCTAAACTTAGGGTCCCGAAATCCTGATCCCTTTGAAACAAAAGATCCTTTGCCTCTGGGACCCTTTTTCAAGCCAAACTGCCCCTTTCCCGAGGAAAGCAAACACAGAGCCCAGTGCTAGTGTCCTCCACCCAGCCATCCGCATTGTCCAAAAGCATCAAGAGCTCCCGGAGGTGAGAAGCAACCCGCAGCCCCGGGCCAAGCCTGGCCACATTTCTTCCGGGCCTGAGAGCCCGGAGCATCTGCCGTCCGCTCCTGAGACGCGTTTAAAGCGTTTATTGGCATTATGGTAATACAGTGCACGGTCAAAAACGATGCAAGTTACAGGCTCGGCCACCGCAGGGGAAGAAGCCTGAGATCTGCACTAAGGTGCCCAAGGGATTAAATAGTGTTTGCAATTTTAGTGAGGTTTGGTTTATGTCATTCCGCTTCTCTCACTTTGCCCTCCCTTCCCCCATCCGATCCCCTACCCTGGGGCAAATCTTCTTCCCTGTGATTGTGCGGCAGTTACCGAGGAGCCTGGTTTAACCTCGGATATCTGCCTGGGAGATTTCGGGAACGATTACTCTGTAAAGTACTGTCTCTCGAGTCGCCTTGGATGAGGATTTCGCGCCGGTGGTTCGGAGCTGTCCGGTGACGCCTCTGCCCCTCGCCTGGGCTCTAGCGCGTCTGGCAAACGCAGCCCTCCCCTTCTCCCGAAAAGAATGATGAACTCGTGTTTACACTCCAGACAACCACTAACTTCTCCGATCTCTTCCTCTCAACCCCCACAGTATGTGCCTACTAAATTGCTTGTGGCTCTCTGCCAGAAAAGCCATACTAC
>JBCJKH010035749.1:0-72676 GCA_039877255.1 Loriculus beryllinus
GCAGTGGGGCCGCTTTCTCCCGGCCTAGGCCCGGGGCCTCGGAGGTCGGGCAGGGCTACAGAGGGCGGCCGTGGGGGGGGGAGTCGGTTGAGAGCGGGGCGCGGCTCGATTGAGGCCGGGGTGCAGGAGGCGCCGCTCCCGGGGACACTCAAATGTCAGCGCAACCCGGAGCCTCCCAGGCTCGGCGGTGCCGTCGCCGCCACTGGCTTTCCGCTGTCAGCCGGCCCGGATGGTGCCGGTACGGGTGTACCGTACCGAAACGGAGAGGGTTTCGGTCCGATCGCGGCCCTCCCTGGGGCGGGCAGTCGGCCTCTCGGGCCGGTCTCTCACCGCTGGCGTGCAACTTCTTTCCCGCATTGTAAGATGGCGGCGGGTTCGCCTAGTTGTGGCTCTTTCCGGGATCTCTCGCTTTCTGCAATAACATGACACACACACACCACGCACGTCCGCGCTCCTGCCGGCTCCGGAGCGGCTGCCGCCGTGCCATCCTCTCCCCGGCTTCCCGCCTCCGCCCCGGGACCGCCTCGGCCCTCCACCCGGCCGGGGATAGCCGGCCGCCTCGCCTCGCCCCCCGCGCCGGGCGGGAGCGCGCTCCATGCCGCCGCCTCCTCGTTGCACAATCGGAGCCGGGTGGAGTAACTTCGCGGCTAACTCGGAAAAAATGCCGAGGTGATGAAAGTTTGCTTTTTGTTGGGCTTTTCGATTGCTGGTTTTGGGTGGGTTTGGCCTTGGTTGGGTTCCCCCCCTTTTTTTTTATTTTTGGGAGTAGTGGGGGTGGGTTTTCTGTTTTTCGTTCTTTTTTCAAACCTCTTCCAAGGAAGAAGGCTCCCGACGTGAGGCTGCACTTGGGGCAGCTTTTAGGGTTTCTCGGCGGCAGCGCTTCGGGTTCGGGAATCGCTGCGATGTAGTTGCAAACGCTATGGAAGCGCAGTGGCGTTACCGGGAAGTCGCTGTTGATCTGTGCTCCTTCGCGAGCTACGTGGAGCATTTCTGTATTTCAAGAGCTGAGAGGAGTTTCTTGGACATCTCGTAGCCTGCCAAGATGGCAGAAAGTCAGCGTGTCCTAAAATCGGTGAACTAAACTTCCGTGCACCTTTTAGAGGCACTGTATGAAGTTTGCCGTCTGTTAGCCTTGCTGTACTTTTACATCACTTTGGCAGTGGTCGTTGGCACATTTTAGTCAAAAAGAGGTTATTTATGATTTATTAGTGAAAGGATAGTTCTGCATCCCTGGGAATTTTAAGTCTATCCTGGATTAGTGCTAGCTAAGGGAATTTCCTTTGAATTCTGGCTGTGTTCTCACAAGAATTTCAAAACAGTTCCTTTTGAATCTGCGATCAGAACTTGTTCCCCTGTATTAGTGGATGATATCACTTGAGTTGAAACACAGCTAGGATACTCCCTGGCATGCTTTGTCATCAGCTCATGCTTATGAAACACACTCAGGCGCTGCGGGTAAGAATTTATTGTCAAACATGAACCAAGGCAAACCCCCACTTAGGTAGTCATCTGGTGATCAGAACATTAAAGCGATTCAGTATGACTCTTGAATCAGTAAGTCATCTTTTCGACTTTAAGGCCTTGGCCTGTTGTGTGCAGTGTCTTGTCCTTGCAGCAGTGTACTTACTGGTCCTTACATTCTACAGTACAATGTAGTATAAAGCTTCTTCTTTTCCTCAGTGCTAGAATTTAGAATTGATGGGATGCTTGGGTTAGGGTTGGTTTTGGTTTTTTTTTTTTTGTTTGTTTTAGCTTGGGGTTTTTTTAGTTGTTATGGGTTTGGCTTTTCTGGTTTTGGGTTTTTTTTTTTGGAGGTGCTATTTTTAATTGGCTTACACTGTTACAAGGTACACTTCCAAGTTCATATATGGCTTACAGTTTTGATTTTGTATTTGCCAACCTGGAAGGTGACGTTTTGCTAAACTGAAGCCACTGCTTGCAAGTTGCTTTCTTCCCAAGCATGGTCTCCAATGTGAGTGTTTACTGAGGCTGAAATCCAAAAATAGCAGGACCAACTTTGCAACAAGACGGTTGTGAATTTAGACTTTAATCCTGCGAACCACTAAGAGACGGGATCCCCTGTCTTCCAGTCATAAGGTCACAAATCAGACCTTGAAACTCTCCACTTCCTTGTAGTACGCTGTTGGCACTAGATCACAACAGGCTAAAGAGAGATCAGGACCTCAGAACATTGTAATCACACACAGCTGATTTAGTCCGACTTGTGGTGTTACCTGTCAGGACCAGAATTTGTTGTCTCCTGCAGCAGATGACATCCCAAATGCATCAGTGAAGGTTTTTTCAGTCTGTTTGGCTGACTCCCTCTTTGTTAAATGTGCATGTCAAGCAAACCAAAGTTTTTTTATTATACTGCGTAAATCAAGACTTTCAGATTGTGTTAGCGTGTGTAAATTTAATCTGAAGTATGTTACACGTTCAGGATGCATCAACTCCTACGTAACACATAACTGGCAAATTCCGCTTTTGGCTTGCAAATGAAAGCACATGAGTATTTGTGTGTTATGTATTGGGTTATCTACTTCTGGAACACCCTTTCTGAAGCACTCTCCAGACTGAAGTAGTTGTCAGGTACATAGCCATTCCCAGAGTTTATGTTATGCTGGAGCTCATGGTCGCATCTGTGCCATCTGCTCTGAGGGCAGCCTGCATTTGATTGGCAGAACGCTGCTTTTATTTGTACGGCTTGCTTTGTACAAGAGTGGCAGTTGTTTTATTATAACAAGCAACTGCTTTTGCCGTGGAATAATGTGAACCTACATCTTAACTGTTTCCTGAGGGTGAAATTTTTTCCCCAACTTCTTTTCCCCCCAATTTTCAACACATTCATGTTGATTTGTGAGCTTGTATCTAAATGCTTGACGCATGCCTGTGGCATGTGGTATTGGTCTGAAGTGTCTAGTGGTACCTGCTAAATGCACATCCTGTAATTGCTGCAGCATGTTGGCACTTCCGCTTCAAATGATGATGATCTGGTAACAGGGAAACATTTATGTAGGAGTACAGAATTGGGAATGCGTAAAATTGAGAAAACGTGGGGATGTTACATCATTGATGCCCATCTATTTTATCACTGCTATACGCATCCATTAGAATGAGGTAGTATAAAAGGCCTGAGTGGTGGTTTTGATAGGCTAAAAGTAGAATTAATACAAGAGATTACAGGAGATTAATAGAATTAATATAGGAAATGTATGCATGAAATGTCTCATCTGAATATCCTTAAAAAAAACTGTGCCAACTGTGCTTTATGTCCATTTGGTAAGCAACCTGGCATCATTAAGTCAGGGTATTTTAATAGAAAATCTTAGGTGAAGTTGACATCCAGGAAGCTAAGGACTGAAGGCCATTTATTGAAATTTTAGTTCATATTGAATGCTTCCAATGACCGTGGTGGAGTGGAGAATAATTATTGCCCTCAAGGCTGTGGCCTCCAGTGCTGCTCCTACCTGTATAATTAATTGCAGCTTTAACCCCATTCCTGCAGATGTTCATAGTAAGAAATGCTGCTAACCCTGGTGATAACCATAATATCTTTTTGAGATTGGATGTAATACGCAGCAATGAAGGCAGCATGGAATTCTCTATTAGTTTAACTGAAGATGTAGCTTTTGTAAAGATGATTTAATTAAAGAGTTCTGAGCCTGCTTATTACTTTTGTTTTAAAATGCTACTTATTTCCTTTAAACTTAATATGAAACTAAAAAATATGAAACTAGAAAAGCTGTTCGGGATTACGTTTTCTTCTCTGGATGAAACCTGCAATACTTTATTTTCACAGAGTCTTGGATTTAGTTTGCTGGGCTTACTCAAAATAGTTCAGTAACTTCAAGTGTGTTCAAGGCCAGGTTGGACAAAGTCTTGGGTGGCATACTTTAGTGTGGGGTGTCCCTGCTTATGGCAAGGGGGTTTGAACTAGATGATCTAAAGGTCCTCTCCAACCCTAATGATTCTATGATTGATCTTATGCACTGAATGAATATTTGGAAGTAAGACTGGAATTATTCATTCAGGGGCTCAGAGTTAGTCTCAACTAGATAATGAAGTGCATTTCATGAGCTTAGTTAAAATGCTTTAAACTTTTGTGAATGCTCTCTGTATATATTGGGTTTCCTGTTTTACTTTAGTTACTTCGCCTTAATTATCCAGGGGTAGACCAAGTCTTGCCTGAAATAGACACTGCAGTGCAGCTGTGGCACTCACTGGTTAGAAGGGTCATGTTGAGCCAGAAGCCAGTGGATGATTTTAATTATTCCAGTGTCAGTAATGGAGTTTGGGAAGCACTGGTATCGAAGAACTTCAGTCTTGTTTAAAACACAGGACAAAATTATTCAGCATCAAATGAAAGCTGCCATCACTTAAATTCTGTTTAAGGTTTAGCTTGTCCAGATAGTCAGAAGTGATGTTTATACTATGAAATGAATATCAATAAAATAGAAATATTGCTTCTTAATTGGGTAAGTTTGATATTCAAGTCCAGCATTTACTGTTACGGTCTTGTACGTATTTTAAGAACTGGCTGTTTTTAATGGAAGGAAAATGTATGCTTCCTTAACTAGAAAGTTTGGACTGCCATAGCTTAAGATTTTTCCTGTTAATTGGGCACTAGGCTTGTGAAGCAAGTTGCCAATCAGCATAGATCTTTAAATATGTGCATCGGAATGGTGAGAGGAGGGGATCTCACTTAAGTAATTTGCAGAACTTCAGAGATCAATATTCCATTAGATGAGTACTTCTTGCAAACCTTAACAAAAACAGAGTTCTCCAGTATGTTAAGGATTTGGGTGGGATAATGTACAGGGTAAAAGGTTGTCCAGTCAACGTTTTCTTTATGACCATTCCAGCTTCTAAAGATCCACTTTTGAAAGTAAGCCGCTGCTTTTGCTATTATTCCCTGTGTGACTTTCTTCTACTGAAGTGCTGGTGTAGAGCTCCATAGAATGAGCTCCCTTCAACAGCCTCCCCAGTCTGTAACCAGCTCTGGAGCACTAATGCCTTTCTTTGTGCACACACATCAATGGGGGAGGGAGGGGGGAAGGATGTAAACAGCTGTAAGTAGCAGCTGTTGAATACAGAGCAGTAAACTGCCTCTTGCCAAAGGCATCTCTGTCCCTTGTGGAGGCCACCTCTAGCATGGCTTCATTCCTACCTGAGAATGTTTTCTCTCTATTCACTGGGTTGAACTATTGAAGGAGAGAAAGCGTGGAGGTTCTTGACCTTGTCGGAGATGTCAAGTGATAGCTGGTAAGAAGTGGAAAAGGGTAGAGCTTTAGTGTAATTCAGATTAGGGCACTGATACACAATCTCCAGTAAATCTTTGTTGCAAATATTAAGGTTTTGCCACTATTAACTGTCTGCCCCGTATTTTTTGCGTAGGTCCCTCCCCTGTACATTAGAGCTGGCAGATGGGTGTGTGTGGTCTGCACTTCAGGAATAGGTCTGGTATTTCATTATAAGCTGAGTTTTGTTGATAGTTTAGGCTGTGATGTTGCAGCTTACATTGAGAAGGCTGAGTGACAGGCATGTGTTTTCTTCTGTGACTGATCTGATGAAGTAACCTGCCAAAAAAAAATAAATTAGTGTGAGAAATGAAAGGAGCAGTGACAATGTAGATATGATTGCAGTCAGTAGTGCATTTTATATGTAGTTGCTTTTTGTGAAGTTGGCTTTACCAGAGGAGTCTTTAAAACTGTGTTGCGTTGCTCATGCTGGACAGTTTTGTCCTGAATCTAAATTTAACACCTCAAACTCCAGTACAGGAGCTTTTATAAAAAGCCTTTTATTTCAGTGGGCAGTTCATGGGGCAGTGATGTGAATTGAATGTGGTAGGTAGTGTTGGGGAAGCCTTGCGACAAAAAATTAGTTTAAATTACATTCACAAGTTTAAATTGGTGTTTGTGCCTTTGGCAACCCTTCATAAAACACTTGGACGTAGATGAGATTTAACGCTGAAAAATGAGCCAAACAGCATTGCAGGATGCAGGACTGAAAGCTAAAGGGGTATCAGGGATTCTTATGTATTTAGACATTTTTCAGAGCCTTCTTACCAACAGTAAACTTTAGTATTAGAATTCTGAGTACAGGAAGCCTTTCTTCTGAACCTCATCCCTTTGAGATGCGCTATATGATAGACATATGAAAGATCTTCTGCAGCTTTTTCTAGTGTCATTGTAATGGTTTTTTTGCTCTGGTTTTAAGAAAGCAAGATGGGAGGATTGCAGACTGCTTTGCAAATGTTAGGGCCTAGTGAAAAAAGGAGGAGACAAATGTTTAATCCTTTCCACAAGCATCTGGACACCAGAGTTGCAAACTGAACTTAGCACAGATGCTAAAGTGCTTTAGGTTTTTCCAGCGGAGAGGGCATGAGGATTGTGTTAGGTGCTCAGTGAACTTTAAAGTAAGCGTATTCTGTAAACTGGGCTTGGGTTGGTCATCACTTCTTTGAGCTCTTTTAGGTTTCTAGTAAGTGTGTGTCCTGCTCTTGTGCAATAAATATTTCCCAACATTTGCTGGCCTATTTGAACAAAAATGCCAGATAATTCACCAAATCAGATACAAGGAAAAACAAATTTTGCAGTTAACCTTGGATTTAATTTCTTTCTTGAATAATGTAGAATCTTCTGAATGAGTTTGCCAGATGAGCAGTGGCTCCCTTCCATTCCCCTAATTCAGACTGTTATCTGTTCATAAATACAATTTTAACCACTTTTTTCTTAATTGTATATAAATATATATATATTTAGCATTTTAAAGACTTGTAGAAATCAATGTTGTCTAGATAGCCAAGGTATAACTCATCTGTGAGAGCAGCTGCACTCCAGAAGCAGGCTTTGTTTGGGTGTTTCCTTGGGGCTTTTAATGCTCTCTTGGCTCAGTGTGAGCTGGTTTTGTGTGTAACTACCTAATCCTATAGACAGGTCTTAGTTTTATATCTCTACCACTAGCTGTTCAAAACACAGAACCATTACGAAGAGTAATTATGCACAATAGCATAATATGGTGGAGTCATTGTTCAGTTGTAGATAAGCTGGTATAATCATCCCCACATAGTTGTGTTCATAGACTGTACTCCTGTGGTATATTACAGTAGCGTTCACATGCATTTTTAGATTCGTGTAAAACATGGACTGGTAAAAACCAAGCCTGCTTTTTAGAGAGGAGAGATGATCTTCACTTTGTAAGGAGGAGAGATGAGAGGTCACTAGGTTAAATAATTAAATTTCAGAATAACATGTCAGAGTACATCTAAAAATGAATTCATCACACTGATTACAGATGTGTTATTTGTTAGAATATTAATTTGGTAACTTTCTGTTATATGATACTCCTTTCCATATATTTCATTGTGAACGTGGAGGGTTCTTGTACTTTTATTCAGAAAATGCAGACTTACCGAGGTTAAGTTATTAAGGCTCCATGTGATTTTTACAAAAACCTTGTCCTTTATTCTCCCAGTCCCCAAAATTGTTGTTTGTGGAGGCTTGGCAAACTCTAGAAGGTCTCTGTCACATGGAGTCCAGGGCAGTACACAGAGGTGCTACTCCTGGTTGATGTGTCAAATGCTGGTGGCTGAGGTTCCCCTGTATGTTACTGTGTCCTTGACAAATTATGGGCAGCTTGTAGGAGGGCTATCAACATAACACTGCCAAACCCAAGCATCTAATGAGTGCTAGTTAATCTAGCATTTGTGTGAAATTGTCTATCACAATGCCAAAATCTCATTCCTGAGTGGTAGTCATCAGGCCAGAGTGCCTTACTTTGAATATAAACTTCTTTCCAAGTACATCACTTCACATTTGTCTATACGGAATTTACTGTTCCTTTGTTTTTCTTTGTTTTCCTTCTGTTTTGTTCAGCTAGCTGCTTCTTGCAGTTTCTCTTGTGGCTGGTTTACACTAGTTGTCTTCTCTGAGGGCTGCATTGTAGTCCTGGGTCATGGAACCAAAGAACATTGTGGTTCTTGCAGGGGAAATCTCCATGTAAGCAGTATGCTTAGTTTCAGGGTCCAGTATTCAAAAGCCTGGAAAAGCCAGGATTAAAATACCTGGTTATTGAATGGATAGGTGGTTAAGCAGTGCTTCACTTTTCCTTTCAGTGTGCTTCAGTCAGTGCGCGCAGCCCTTATCCTGCACTGAGCATGTGTTTTTAATAGCACTGTTCATTTCAGGGAATGGTATTTGTCATAATGCGTTGGAATTGATGTGTGTAAAGCAGTCAGATTTTCTTGAGTAAGACTGTTGTTGCGGGTTTTGATTACTCTGGGGGGGAACAAGCCATACGTTTGAGTTCAGAACATTAATAGAGGTGTGTAGTTGCCATCTTTTTTGTGCTGAATGTCTTTAATGGGTGACCAGGAAAGCAAAGCTGGTAACTGAGCTCCCTTTCCAGTTGGATCTGTCTAGCTACAGAGGTGAAATCTGCAAAAGGTTGGAATCTTATAGAGAAACATTTCAGCTGTGGTAACTCTGAAATTTGCTGAAAACCATTACCTACATTGTACACCTTCCAAATTTCAGAACAGAGCAGAAGAGCTGTAGACAATAGTCTCATTCACAAAGGGCTTGTGTACTGAAAGGTAGGTTCTTTGGAAAGATAATCATGTAGTCATCTGAGTAGCTGTATCGTTGTCCAGGCACATGCAGTAACTAACAGTTGCACAGCAGTGTGGCATTTCCTTCCTTGAGAGGCTTAAAACATGAATATTTCTAGGTTTTCTTTTAATATACAATTATGATATTGTTGCTGGATACTGTACAAACAATACGTGATGTGTAGCCTGAGAAGTCCAGTACTAAAGGCTTGAGAAAGGAGGACTGTGAAAAGTAGAACAAGCGGCATTATGTTACATTCCTGGTCATGTTTTTGGTTTCTTAAAAACTCTCCTGTGCTTTTCGGCCCTTGCTGTTTTCTTTGAGTGCCCTTCATGTGTTTTCTCTGCATGTTTGCTCTAGTGTCTTTTTGTGAGTGATAGGAACCTACATATTTCAGAATTATGCACTGTCATTATGCGTTGTTTTTTCCATTTAATAAATGTTATCCAAAAGGCCAGCTTGTTTGAAACTGATAATTTTCTACTGTTTACATTAGTCTTGTGATGTGTATCACGCCATTGCTTCCTTATTCAGCTTAAAAATCCACATTTAGTGTTCTTTCAGACTGTTATTTTCTGCTTCCAGGAGTAATTAATTTTCAGGCTGAAACGAATGTTGCAGATGCAGGTGTGTGGGATGAGACAGTAGTTCTTTGCTGGTTGACACTTCTTAATCTTCAAACAGGCTTAAATGTTCTTCCCCTCCCTTTATAGCTGCTTTCTATCCTTCTTTTCTAAAGCTGTTTTCATCTGTGAGCTAATGAGTAAGACTAATGCAGTGATGAATTTTTGGATGCTTAGAGTTGGAAATACCGTGTTTGACACAACATCAGACAAGGACTCCAATAAATGTTGATTTTTGCTTGGCTTAAGTGTTCTTTATTTTCTTTAATTTGAACTTACGATTTTATTGGTTTAACCTTTCCTGCCCTCCAAGGCAGAACTTAAAGCAAATCAACCCCATTTTTTTCTATTATGCTTTCCTGATTACAAACCAGAAAGCTGCAGTAAATGATTTTAACATAATTCTGTTACAAATCAGTATTAAATTTAACTCTGAGTTTATGCCTGTGGAGGAAAATGAGTGATCTTCTGAAGCTCTGGTGGGAGTGATCTTCTGCCACGCTGTATTTAAGTCAGCTGCTACTAGCATTAAAAATGAGCCCAGGCTATTTCCAGCTTAAACTAGAAAAATGTACCAGCAGTGCCACAGGGAGTATGAATGCTGACAAATGGGAAGGAAGAGAGCTGACGCAGATGCTGCTCTATTTGGTACCTTGAAAGAGGCAGTTTGGTAGGCATCAGGCTGTCATTTCTTACTGAATTTGCTGAGACCTTAAAACATCTGTGAGAAAAGCAACTAGTTCCTATAAACATTTTCCTTCACTGTCTTGCTCATGCATATTTGGGTGAGGTGTCCTTTGTAATTTTTCAGGTTTTTTTTCCTCCTTTAAATGATTTCCGTAATCTTCTAGATAGCTGCTAGGAAGGAGTTGTTAGGGAGATTTTAGCAGCTTTTCTGTGAAAAAAAAAAAAGACACTTTTGCAGTTTATAATAGTATCTTATTCCTGCATTCACACTCACAGAGCAATATTTTGGATCATCATAGAATGGGTTACGGTTGGAAAGGACCTTAAGATCACCAAGTTCCAACCCCCTGCCATGGGCAGATGCCTCACACTAGACCATGTTGCCCAAGGCTCTGTCCAACGTAGCCTTGACTGACAGGGGTAGAGCATTTACCCCACTTCTTTGGGCAGCTGGTTCCAGTGCCTCACCACCCTCGCTTGAAGCATAAGTGATATTTTGTTAGTTGTTATATTTATGAAAAACAAGCAGATTGGTTAGCTTCTATAAACATTTTTTTTCTTGAAAATATTGGTTTAAGGGTTTTTGTTAGCTCTTTGATGAATGTATAGAGAAAGAAGATTAAGAATGGGACTGTTTCACTAATAAAACTACATTTTTCTGCTGCAGACTTTATGTGGAACTGGCAGAAGACCCTGGTGCTGAATTTGTGTTAAAGCAGGTCTGTCTGCTGCAGTGGCGGGTACTGCTGCTGTATTTCCAAATTGTTGGCAAATCATCTCTCAGTTTTCCAAAACTGTTGCAGAATTGCATGAGTATTGCTTCCTATACATGCTGCATTGCCATTGTCCTCTAACAGTAGCATTGATGCTTACTCCTTAAAGAGTATTTAAATCTGTAACAGCTGAGTGACTAATCATCCTTGTGGAGAGGTAGGAACTGTCACAACTTTATATTTGGAAACTGGGACACAGAAATGGTGATCTGCTGGAGCTATACCGGAAACCTCTGGCAGTGCCAGAGACTACTAGTCACGGTTGTAATTCAAGACTAATCCTTTCCGATAGGCATATAACACATCACTCTGAACCAAATTTGGCTTTCTGTTTCTATGCAGAATCGTTGGAATTTGCTGCTTGGGAATTTATTTTCTTTTTTTCCTCAGGCCACACCTGTAAAGTGAAAAACTATAGGAGCTGACCCCAAGGAAGTGTGGGTTCTGCTTTGAGGGGGTTTTAAGACAGCTTGGGGTGCAACTTGGTGTACCCCTTGGTAAAGGAAGGCACTACTGAAACTGAATGTAAAGAAAAAAATAAGTAAAATGGAAGTAAACCAAAAAAATAAGTGTTTCAGCAGAAGGAATATTAGAAGCATAAAGCCCTTATATATTGAAACTTTACAGAATACTTAAATTCTACAGTTCTGGTTAATGTCTGTAAAATTGAGCAGGGGTTTTACCTTCTTGGTGAGAAATGGGGGAAAGCAGGGGAACAATTGAGCTAGTTTCTTAAAAATTGCCATCTTTAATTGACTCATGGAAATGGTGAGGCTTGGTTTCGATGTCAGGAGTTTTTCAGATGAAATATTTCCCCGTTGCAGAGTAGCTGCTCTTGATGAGAAGGCAGGAAGGGTGCTGGGTGTTTCTGCTGCTGAGTGGGAGGCTTTAAAAAAATAACAATTAAAAAAAAAAGAGCTCCTCCCTTTGCTTGAATGAAATGCTTCAACTGTGCTCCAGATATCACAGTCCATGTGCCTCTGCTTGTTTAGTTGACAGTTACTCCAGTTTGCCTGTTGGATTCAGCACAGTTGTAGCTTTTAGAAGGAGGCTTTAAAGTTATGCAGAGAGAACTTTTTGCTCCCTTGTTGGAAAAACCTCCCTCCCTTTATATAGCTGTGAAGTGTCACAGGCCTACTAAGGAGGTGAAATAGGCCTGGTGTTCCTGTAAGCAAGCAGAACTTGCCAGCGTTTCACATTTGCAGGAGTTCTTCCACAGCCCTTCACACACTGCTAAATCAAATAGCTTTGCACCAAACTTTATTCTTCTGACCATAGTACCTAAGAGAAGCCTTATTTTTTTTAACTTGGTGTGTAAATTACTTGCTCTGTAGTTGAAATGCAAAGTGGTATATTATGTTCCTAACCTTATCCATGTTTGAACTGCTTGGAACTGCATCAAATTAGGGCTGTTTGGGTTTTTTACAGAAGTGTTTTGGGCCAGACACTTCAGTCCTTTAGCTTATGAAAATCACTGCTTGTTTGTTCTCTAAAACAGTTCAAGTGGTTAAAAGGGGTAATTCTGGTCATGTATTTTGAAATGACTAGAGACTGGAATGTTAAAACTCCTGGTTTCAGATTGTAAATTATTCTTAATTTACTGAAGTGGGGGTTTGCACATAATTTTTCATCAGAACTTATTAAATTTAATGTTAGGTTTACATTTGCAGTCCTACTTATGTTTACTTTTTCCAGTTGAATTTACTTTATCTAGTTGAATTAGAGACACTAATTTTCCTGCTGAGTTAACGTACTTTATCAAGTACCGATTTCTTGTTTCTTTGAAGATAGTAGTACCTTTTGAAAAGCTCTCTAGTCTAATGCACAGTCTGCTTTATGCCGATCTTTTCTTGTCTTAATGCTACCAATTTTTGTAATTTTCGTAAAATGTATGAAGAGCCTTTTCATGGTTCTTGGTTCCTGTGATAGTTCTTAAAAAATAGGATCTGCTCTTCTTGCCTGATTAAATCAAATAATTCAGTAGTAACTACACAGGTACATTAAAATAGGTATGTTTATGTCTTTGCTTACAAAATATTTTTGTTTTACTCTTAGTTTCTGGAAATGATTGCTCACTCTTAGAACTGGATAATATATTTAGATGAAGAATAAGCCTGGTTAACAAAACTTTCTGCATTTCTAAAATGGGGTGGAACCAAAGCACAAACCCCCCTCAAGTCCCTGAAAAAATATTAAAGGAGCTTTCTGTGTGAAGGTTATTTTACATTTATTGTTTGCCTTTGCATGGATAGTGTAAATTGACATAGCAGTCCTTTCCTGAGGGTGCTGAATAACATATGGACCTAGTAAGTGATATTTTATGGCAGAAATAAGTCTGTCACGGGGACCCTCAGTAATAACTGCGGAGTGTAGAGAAATGTACTATAAATGGATCTACTGTGTTCATCTGGAAAGAGCTATTGCCCACGCTTCCAAATAAAAGCAGCAGTGAAATGAACTGTAATATTAACTTCTTTCTGCCATTGCTTATCAAAACCGATAAAATTCCATTTTACATAACAGTCTGGTTACCACATAACCAGTGCAAAACTGAAATCTATTTTTTTATATTTGGGAGTGAGGTTTCTTTGAGCATATGGATGTCTGCATGTTGAAGTAGTGTTATTCTCTGTGTTTGCAGTAGTTGTTGTCTTACAAAGAGCAGGGTGTCTTGTGTCACAGAGAGCTTAATTTAATTATTATCTTTTCCCTCTCATGTTATGTTGGCTTACACATACTAGATTTTTAGCAAGTGCAGGTTTGTCAAACGTAAAGGATGTATGTTAACGATATTCCCAGGCAAAACAGCTGTCTGCTCTGAATGTGTGTGTGTTTCCAGCATAATAGATATGCCTGGGTTTCTTAAATGTCTGACAAAGTAATGGAAACTTCTTGTTTTAATTACTTGTGTAGACTTGCAGCAAAATAACTTGTATGCAGCTTAATGTGTGGGAGAGGGACTGAAGGTTTTCCCTTTTTTCTCATGACTTCTAGATGCCTTGACAAGTGCAGATTTATAGAAGCTCCTGAAGCCATTTTTAGATTCAAAAGAGAGCAGGGGAGAGGGAAGATACCTGTTACATACTTCCAACTGAAAGTATAAATTTAATTTAAAAAGACACTGTCCAAGCAAGTAACTTGTAGAGTATTTAAACAAATTAATGCTTAGCTGCTTTGATTCATCCCAGTAATCTCGATACTACACAAGGAATTTTCCATCTGAAGTTTCTGGTGCCCTCTGTAATGGGGAGGGAATTGTTTCTGCAGCTCAGTTATTCAGAATTGTAAAGGCATCATTGTCTTATGTGTGTAGTTTAAAATAAAAATACAGGTATTTTTCTTGATTCCAGCATTTGTCATCCTTTTCCATTTTCCTGTCTGCTTAACTCAATGCAAGATGCATCCCTGCTGGAGGTAGTGGGGAAAATGAAACTGGATTTGTGTTGTGTGGTTTGTTGGTTTGGTTTTTTTTTTTTCTTTCTGTTCTGAGTTTTAATATCGGATATTACATACACAGTGCTTTGTTTTGTGAAGACTCATCAACAGCTTTCTCTCTTCCCACCTCTCTAGCTAAGACTTGAAGCCTTGAAAATCCCGTATCAGAAAGTGGTTAGCCTTTGCCCAACTTCAGGTTCTGTGTCCTGTCTGCTCTCCTTTCCCTTCCTTAGTAGGAGTGTCTTCATGGTAGTGATACTTGCTTGGAAAAGCGTAGTCATGGTAGCTGTTTGCCTTCTTAACTGGTTTTGGTGGTAGTTGTCTTTTATAAAGACAGTTTTGATACTGATCTAGTGGTTCTGATAGCTGTTACTATTACACTGTGATTGTATATGGCAAAACTGGTAAGGGTTTTTGCTGGATATGAAGTGTAAATGACGATTCATTAGCATTTCTTCTCTGAATGGTGTGTTTATTCTTTTTTTTTTTTTCCTAAAGGAACTTAGTGACTTAGCTCGAGATCCTCCAGCACAGTGTTCAGCAGGTCCTGTTGGAGATGACAGTAAGTAACCCTAAGTTCTTTGTTTTGCTGTGCTAACTCAAAACATATCATGCATAGATAATAATGCGGAGTTTTTCTTTTGTAGTGTTTCATTGGCAAGCCACAATTATGGGACCTGTAAGTATTCTAATTCTTGTGATGTAATATTAAACAAGAATGCTTGTTCAGGAGGAAAGTGGGGGGTTTTGTTTTGCTTTTAATTCTAGAGGAATTCCTTACACGAAATGAATGGAGGCGTTCAGTCTGATGATACTCACTGCTGGAATGTTTTATGAGGACATTTCTTTCAGCTGAAATGATCTCTAAAGCAATGTTATCAATATCTAGGAACTTTGTTAGCATTTAATTTTTTCTAAAATTTGAATCCAGCATGGACTTTGTACTAGAGCTGGTCCTAGTGTCAGGAGTTAGTTGGGATGCCTTTGGATCTTAGAACGGGGAATCCTTATTTGATTTGGTGTCGTGCACTGAGATCTTGAATGCTTTTAGGACTAGAAGGGAGAAGTCACTGAAAAGTGATCCAGCTATTACTGGAGGAAAAAAGTCTCTCTTAAATGTTCAACAAGCATCTGAAACCTGAATGTGACCTTTTTCTTGCTAGAATAAAGCAAGCAAATGTTTTCCTTACTGAAACCTTAACTTGCAAACACTTGACATCTGGAGTTCTCAGGGCTGGTTGTCTGTATTTAGGAAACAAAACCTTCTGTAATTTGAGAAGACAAGTATTGAATGCCAGTAGACCTGCAGCCACAATATGGTGCTTCTGGTGAGGCCACAAAGTAGGAATTAAATATTAGTGATGCTGAACTGCCCTGACTTAAATATAGTTACAAATGTGGTTTTAGGAAGTGGCTATGGAAAATGTGCTTATTAGAGGTTCACCTGACTGGAAAAGCGGCTTTCCATTCCAAAGTCCCTGGTCCTCATTGACTGCAGCTAGGTGCCTCAAAATGATGAAGTTGTTTAATAGCTATATTCATGCTTAAATAGCAAGGAATGTTCTCCATTATACTGAGCATGATTTTATGTAGCTGGTGTCTGTGTGGACATGAGGTATTAAACATCAGTTGAATTTAAATTGGGATTATTATGTTTATCTTCTCCTTCTGGTTTAATAATGTACAGCTTCTTTTTACCCATGTGCTTTTTGTGCTGTCAAAAGGTCTGTGTTCCTGTTTCAAAGTTGGGCAGTATCCTGACAGAAATGTGGTGTTAGTAGTTCTAGTGCCCCTGTGGTGTGGCAATCATCTGGCCTTCCACCTCTGCAATAGGATATTACACAGGCTGTGATTTTCTTAAATGTAGGAGAGCTTCCATTGGCTTAACACATTCTGAGAGGGGTTTGTGTAATTGCTAAAAATGTATTCCTGGAAAATGCCCAGGAAGAGGGTTGCTTTCTGTTTCCTTAAGGCCTCACATAGTATCTGTTGACCAAATACAAGAGTTTTCATCTTGATTGCTAGATTTTCAGCAGAGATGAGATAGGGTATATGTGTTTTCAGGTTTGAGTACCTTGTCTTGTGTTGCAGAATTTCATTTTCTGGTATTTAACTAAGATGTGGTTATTTTCTTACATTGGTGAAATGTTCTTGCAATTAATAGGAAAATTCAGTTTTCAAGCAGTTCAGGAGTATAGTCTGTGTATCTGTTTTCCCCAGTCCTGAATCTAGAATTAGAAGCCTTATAGTCTTTAGATTAAGCAACGGAATAGAATAGTTAACTCTATTTCAGAAATTTAGTTACAGTTTCAACTAAAATTTCTTACATATTTCTTCTTGTAACTAGTAACTCACACAATTCCTGTTTAGCCACTCCATTTATTCTCTGTTTATTTTCAACTTTTTTACTTCCACATGTTGCTTTACTGCTAATAGTTAACGCCTGAATGAATTACCCCATTATTGTTTCCTTGGAGCAGGGAATAAGCACTCAGACTTGATTATGGTGAATTTCTGAATGCAGAAAGGGAGGAAGAATTTAATCTTGATTTATTTCTTTTAATTGACGGTGCTGGTAGGGTAGTTTTTTTTCTTATGTTTTGGGTTTGGTTTTTTGTTTTGCAAGGAGCAGAGTTAGCTGTGTGTTCATTCATAGGTTTTCTGCAGGACTGAGCACTGCCTGAGCCAAGAACAAAACTTAGGAGGAAATAGGAGGCCTTTAGAGCTGTCCATGGCCACTGAAAACTGTATGGCCACAACATGGAGCTTGAGGTTTTTGAACCTGAGAGGATCCCCACTCTCTTAACATGCTTCCCAGAGCCATTTGAATGCTTTTCCCAAGTTGTCCTGAGGGAATTGTCAGAGAAGCTGTTTTCTATGAATTAGCTCAGAGAAGTCCATATGGAAAGTGACCTGTGTGTGTTCTGTATCATTTATCTTAGGAAGTAGTAATTGAATTTGAATTGTCTCTCTTGGTAGGTAAGAAAGAGAGGTCAGTTTTTAAAATAAATGTCCTGTTCTTTAATTTTATTTATAAATAACATCTTGAGTGATATTTAGATGTAAAGGTGGTAACAGGAGAATTATTTGTTTGCTTTGACAGAATGACAGTCCATATCAGGGTGGTGTATTCTTCTTGACAATTCACTTTCCTACAGACTACCCTTTCAAACCACCTAAGGTAAGTATTGCTTTCTCAGTTGTGAAGTTAGCATTCTTTAAAGAACCAAGTACAGGACACAAATTGTCACATCTCTGTTGCAGTGTTGTCCAGTTATCACTTCTTTTCATACATTCCTACAGTATATTAGATGACTAGGTCCCTCTCTGACTACCATAAGAATGGGCCTGTATTTAGGAGCAAATTTGTATGTGTGGATTTCGAATGTCTTGGAATGATTGGGTTTATTTCTGTGTTGGGTTTTTTTTCTTATTTGGTACAAAACTCATTAGCTTTATGTTACTATAATAGAATTATTGTTGAAGGAACCGTCAAGTATGTAGCTGTTTGGGTTGGTCTATAGGAGTGTGACACTATGGATAGGGATGAACTTGCTGAGTGCCTAAAATCAGTGAAGATGGTATTTGTTAAAATTTGGCAGTAACTGTGAAATATACTTAAATTTATCAGACACTAGCACTGTCTTCTAATTTTCAGTCAGTGTGAAAGTGCGCACTTGGAGCTGCTGCAGTGTTTGAAGTTCTTTAGCTCTGTGATAGTAGTATTACTGCGGTTCAGGCACTTCTGTTGAGTTGCCTTCGTCATGGGGCAGGCACCTGTGATTCAAACAGAGAAAGGGCAAGTATTAGGCTGTGTTTTAAATAGTGCCTGGTGGCTGGAACTAGTGAGAGGTTGTGGGTTCGGTGCATTTCAGTGAATTTGGTGCAGTTTAACTGCTTAATCCTTTTGTTTTAGAGTAAGTGAAGTTGACTAATGACTAATGGCTTAACTGAGAAGAATGGGGGATGTCATTGTCATCACAGACCAAAACACACTCTTCTTTTTTTTTTTTTTTTGTTACAGGTTGCATTTACAACAAGAATCTATCATCCAAATATTAACAGTAATGGCAGCATTTGTCTTGATATTCTAAGATCACAGTGGTCTCCTGCTTTAACTATTTCTAAAGGTAACTTTCATGAAGGAGAAGTGTTTCCATCTTGTGTTGAATATTGTGCTTTTAGCTTTGTTTGTTTTGAGTTCTTACCCATCTCTTGATTTCCCTTACTTCTAGACTATTTTGCCAATTTGACAATGACATCTTACTGTGTTTTTCATGGATATTTGGGGTTTTCTCTAACACCTTCTGCGGCATGTCTATCGAAGGCCTTGTCTGGCCACTTCCTCGCTTCAGTATTCTTAGCAGAGCTACTGGCTTAGTCTCAGAGGAATCTGTCAGCACTGGGATTGAAACAAGCTTGTAGTGGTATATTTGATTTAAGGCTGGGAAACTCTTTGCAGCTATCCATGTAGATGCACACTTGCATATTAATTTAAAGGCATTTTAGTAATGAAATCTGCATAGTTTTTTGACTGAGTTGGTCTAGAATTACATGCAGGGTTATATTGGCATATCTTTGTGGTAGAATGAGTGAAAAATCTGTTACTGATACACATTCCTTTCTGCCACTGTGCACTGGCATTGTATTACATCATGAGCTAAAGCTTACTGATCCTACTTCAGGAAAAATTGATGTGCTGCAATAGAAGCTTTGTAGTTTTCCTCATTTTACTATAGTAAATAACAGTTAATATTTAGATATTTTCACTATGATCAAATTTTGGTTTGCCTCAAAGCCACTGGTTACCGGGGCTTCAAAAGATCCATCAAAGTGCTCCTTTGTCTATAGAACTTGTAATTCCTGTCTGTCCAAAGAATCGGTTTACGATTTGAATGTGGATTCCGTATATTTTAGTTCTGTCACTATTGTTTTTCTTTCAAAGCTGCTGCGAGAGTAGAGGATAAAGTCATCATATCTGCCTACAACAGTGTTACTCCTTTACTTTACAACGTACATGTGGTTTTATCAGTGCAGACCAGAGTACTGCTACCTTACATAAACCAGGGAAAGAATTCAGCCTGATTTGAAAATAGATAATAATTTAAAAAAGTTCTGGGTTTAGTGACTAAAAGCATGGAATGTGCTGGTCATCAGGATACATTAGACATGATTTTGCCGGCTGCTACATTGCGTCATAGTGCAGGGACAACAGTGCTGTTCTCGTGTGCTTACTGACAGCTGTAAGTATTGGGAAATAGGAAACAAATAGTTCTTATGAACTTTTATTTAGAGTGGATTACAAATTTTGGCCTTGTATCAGGAAAAGGCTTTTTGGGTTCTGTCCTGTGCTGACATTATGCTAATGCAAAGATCTGTGCTCCATGGTTTCTGAGATTGTTACTCCTGATTTGCTCCTGAGAATCAGTTCTTTCTTTATTTTTTGTTACAGTTCTCTTATCCATTTGTTCACTGTTATGTGATCCAAATCCAGATGACCCACTAGTGCCAGAGATTGCACGTATCTATAAAACAGACAGAGACAAGTAAGTACAGAGGCACAGAGTTGTGTAAGACTTCGAAAGAGTGCATTGTCACACAACAATTGTTGAGTGAGCCTTTTGTGAAAATCTGGGATGGAGAGAACTTGCGTGTCAAAGGAGTACCTGTTCTTGGTAGTGCATAATTTAAAAACAACGGGGCTTAGTATCTTTGAAGTTGTGGGTTTTCTCACATGTGTGGCACTCTATCAAAGCATGTATTGCCCAGGGTTTTTTATTACCATGCATAAATTGACTATACTCAGTTCTTTATATTGAGGAAAAGCTAGCTTTCTTATTCTGTTGCTTTCTGTTGGTAGCAGCCTGCTGCCTCATTGTGGTGCTGCCCTTGGAAAAAGGCTTCATAACTTTTCGTATTGGTGTAAAAACAGCTTTTTTTTTTCTCTTGTTCATGTAGTTTTAACAGTTTCCACAGATAGAATTATATGAAGTAGATTGTTTTTTATATAAAATATTAATGCTAAATATACTTGTCCAATTAGGTACAATAGGTTAGCAAGAGAGTGGACAGAGAAATACGCTATGCTGTAGGGTAAGATATGTGCACATTATGGTGCATTTAACAAAATGGAAACTTGTCAGCACTTGGGTGCTGCATGCTCTAAGGCACTGGATTAACTAACAGATAATTGATGCACCAGTTACATTGAACTTGTATGTTTAACAGCTTGATCTGTGGTTAGTGTGAAATGTATTGGCTAGTCACTATTTCTCACAGATACTGCTCTTGCATGGCCAAAATATGAAAAGACAGTATGAAATAATTACCAAGTTTTGAGACAGCTTGTCAACCTGTTCTGATAAGTATTTGCCCAGATTTTGTCAGAATGTCATTAGAAGTGATGCCTTGTAGCAGGACCTCTTGCATAGACATGAGTGAATTTAGACAATTTAAACTTTAACTTTTTATTCTTCAGCAGCATCTGTCTTCCACATACAAACTAGGAAAACGTATGGGGATTATGTTCTGCTTGTATAGTTGAAAATTAACTTCTTACTGACAAGCATGGAGTTAAGTATAAACTAATTGTGAGCTCAATTCCTCTGGAAGTAGTGTAGTTAAATACTCTTTTAATGTCCTTTTTAAAATTGCTTGAGCAATATACTCATGTGGAAAGAGAATATTAAGTGTGAAGAAATGCTTAGTGTTGTTACTCTCTAAAATGGGAAATTCGACGTTCTATATCCAGCGACATTATTAACCAAGTAATCTTTACTTATGGCATGTGATACTCTGTAAGCTTTACTTAAGGACAATATTTAAACAAAATGCTCTCCTTGCCTCGCCCACCCCAGGTAGTCTGTTCCTTCCCCTTCAGTAGTTTTTCACAGCAGATTTCTAGCAGATGGGCTTGTCTTGAATTTAGTGTTTCACGTAGATGAGAGGATATCCTAGTTACTTCAGGGAGGGATCTTCCATTTTTTCAGTTTGAAGTATATCTTAGTGTAGAAAGAGCCTTTTCTTAGTGGGAAGGGAATGGGGAGATGGGTATAAAGTGATACATAATCCTGGACTGTTTAGGAAATTAAATTTTCATGCTGACACCAGTTCCTGTTTTTGTTCGCAGGTACAACAGAATATCTCGGGAATGGACTCAGAAGTATGCCATGTGATGCTACCTTAAAGTCAGAATAACCTGCATTATAGCTGGAATAAACTTTAAATTACTGTTCCTTTTTTGATTTTCTTATCCGGCTGCTCCCCTATCAGACCTCATCTTTTTTATTTTTTTGTTTACCTCCTTCCATTCATGCACATGCTCATCTGAGAAGACTTTAGTTCTTCCAGCTTTGGACAATAACTGCTTTTAGAATCTGTAAAGTAGTTACACAAGAACAGTTGCCCAAGATTCAGAATTTTTTTTTAATGGAGCATGTGTATTATGTGGCCAATGTCTTCATTCTAACTTGGTTATGAGATTAAAAACAAACATTCCTCACTGCTCTAACAGATACTGAAGATATCACCTGCAGGGGGGAGGGGAGATGGATGTTCATTTTTCTCTCATCAAAGAAGTAACATTGCTGTAGCAACATCCATCTTGTTCCAAACCTTCCAGTGTTAGAGAACTGAGGTTTTATTATATACTTTTGCTCATAACTGATGTGTCTGGAGAATTGGTGCTGAATCTATAGCATCAGCAGAACAGAAAATGTGATGTATCTTATGCATGTCAATAAAGGAATGACCAGTTCTTGTTTTACAGAGAATGGAAATTGGAAGTCAAACATCCCTTGTATTCCAAAAATAGGGTCTAAGAACATTTTTGTAATTCATTTAAATTTTGTTAGGAGGCTTGGAGCTATTAGTTAATCTGTCTTCCAGAACACTGTTTAATATAAGCACTGAATAAATGATGCAAGTTGTCAATGGATGAGCGATCAACTAATAGCTCTACTAGTAATTGATTTATTTTCTTCAATAAAGTTGCATAAACCAATGAGTTAGCTGCCTGGATTAATCAATATGGGAAACAAAATCTTTTGTAAAAGCAAAGCTGGTTTTTGTATATACTGTTGGGATTTGCCTCATTGTTTAACATCAAATAATGATGTAAAGTTCAATAGAGTAAATCTTTTGCCATTTTCAGTTACAATGCTCAGTCTGTTGCAGGTTGACACATTGATCAGCCTGATGTATGCAGAATTAATAAGCTAACATAGTAGTGTAGCCTTAGTAGTGTGCTACACTTGGTGCTGGGAGCCCAGCGTTCAAGGATGGACTTGGGACCCAGCAGATCAGAAGTGGTGTATCGTGGAGATACTTCCTGATGCACCTTTGTTTGCTGACTGAGAACCTTTTTCTTCACCTTGTACACTTGACAGCTGAAAGATCTTAATGTGGGAGTAATGATGAGGCAAAAAAATATAAAATAAAGTACTGTTTTGATGTGGGAATTGTCATGAGGCTGTGTTGAAGTGACTTTACTATGTGGGATGTTCGTTACCATTGAAAAGGACTTGTTCAGCCATGCTGCCATTTACATTGATGACTATTTTAATGCAACAGACACTTTCTTCATGTCAGGTGACTAAACGTGAATAAAGACTCATTGCTGTTGGATTTTTGTTCTACAAGAAACATTGTCTTGTGCCATTAGTTTACCTTTGCAGCAACAAGGGCATTATTGAACATCTGGCTCTCCTCTTTCCTGCCTTCTTTCTCCATACTTTCCCTTGTTTGGTTATTTTTTGTCTCCATTCTTAAGATCCATAGCTTCATTTTCTCTAGTCCTGTACTATCACTTTATTGTGCGTCTGTGACTTCGCACTGGCACCACTTTTGCACTGCTTACAGTTATGTACATTCTGATTCCTTGTCCCCACATGGATGTGGAAAGCTAGATGTAAAATAAATGTTAAACCTTAATTTTTATAAAAATTTGAACATGTAGTTTGGACATGGTTTGTTCTGGTTCTAAGCTATGAACATGAACTTCTTTTAAAGTCTAGTTGCCTTGAAATTTAGGAACCTGGGCTCTCTTTTAACAGTGCATGCCTCACTGAAATGACATTCTGAAATTTGTTGGTGAAGTTGCGGTCCATGCAGTATTTCTGCTTTGCTAACCAAAGATTTTTTGCTTACACCAGTAGCATTCCAACTGAGGTAAAAGTTTGTTTCTAAGCTTGCAAACATGTTGCTCTCTTCTCTTTGGCAGTTGTGTTTGTTTGATGCTTATTTTGTCTTGGTGTCGTAGCCACTGAAATCACTTACGTGATCAACTAGAAAAATGTTTTGTGAGATATAAGGCACCAGGCTTTATAAAACTCGGAAGTGTGGATGAGCCAGGGACAGGGAAGAAGATAGTAGGATGTTACATGCAAGCTGGAAACCTTGTTTGGACCGCTATGTTCTCTTGTGCATTTGTAGTGGTCCTTCTGTGATAATTTTCTGTAATTAGAAAATATGTATTTTGATGAAAGTACAATGTGTGAATTGCAGATGTTACATATGCATTGCCAGAGGTCAAACAGACTGAATCATAGAATTCATAGAATCATAGAATAGTTAGGGTTGGAAAGGATCTTAAGATCATCCAGTTCCAACTCCCCTGCCATAAGCAGGGACACCTCACACTAAACCATGCCACCCAAGGCTTCGTCCAACCTGGCCTCAAAGATCTTTGTGAAGTAGGAAATGGCACGTGTTTTGTCCTTGAAGTAGTCTAAGTGTAGTGCCTTTTGCAGGCTTCCTGCGGAGGTTATATTTGGGATTGCTTTCAAATAGGAGAGCAAGGAGAGGTGGTTAACCATGAGCTAATAAGGAGATATCAAAAGAACCTTAGCATTTTCCAAAACAAAAAGCTTTATTAGTGGTCACCTCAGTGAGTGATCTATATACCGAAACTGCAGATAGTCTAAAAAGTGCGTAGTACTTGCACTTGGAAGGGGGGGAAAAAAGACTTTCAGGTTGAACTTCATGTGAAAAATTCAGGGTTTGTAAAACACTGGAGTGAGTTACCCTGACAAGCTCTGTTAAAAAGACTTATTTCAGGATGATAAATGCAATAATGGCTTCAGAATAGAGAGGCCAGCTCCATCCTTGTTCAATTCCAAGTCTTGAACAAGGGTTTTTTAACAGCTTTTATTTGAGAGTATTTCTGGAGAACAAAGTGTCAACACCGAGGCACTTGGACTCAACAAGCACGTAACAAGGAAAGAAACTTGTATTTCAAGGCTGTTTCTGGAATAATTTTTTCAAAGATTTTTTGCTGTGTTCAAGTGGGGTTTGAATTTGCCAGCACAATTCTAGTCAGCTTATTCAAATTTTACTTGGAAAACTTTTAGTGGGTTTAAGCATATTTTGGAGCCTTTTTAGGATGTAGTGTTGCTTAGGGTTGTTTTTTTCTTTTCCTGTTTGCTGATGCACACAGCATCTTCTGTGTTGGTTAAAAAAATTAGTATAAACACATCTTTGTGTGTGTGTAGAAACATCCTACTCAGTTGCACTGTGTGTGGTTTTTATATAAAGGCTATAGATGCTGACTCTCTGAAGTCTGGCTTTAAGCAGACCACAACAGTAAGGTCTGATTGCTATGGAGGCGTGGAACTACAGTCTGGCAAATGACTAAGAGAACTATTTAGAGGTGTGCAGACCTACTATACTGCCTCTGTTAGATTTTCTAATTGCTTATGCGAAAAGAAATCTGCATTAATAGTGTAACGGTTTAAGCATTCACAGAAATGTTCTGAATAAGTTTTTATAAAGTACAAGCTTTTTTATAAAACTTATATTCTTTTCTGCAGCCTCTGCTCAATTGTTCTATTTTATTTCAAATCCTTTACTGTTACAAAAAATAGTGTTTTACAGCATTGTCATCTGAAGCAGATACTATAGATCCATCAGATACGGCTGGTGATTCAGAAGAAATCTTCAGCCTGCAAGTCCCTAATAAAATTTAAAGCTTAGCAGAAGTTAAAATTCAGCTGAAGATTTCTTGCTGTGTGTAAAGTTGTCAAAAAAAATAAATCTAAATTCAGTTTCTTTCCCTGGTTTGTGTTTTATGCAATAAAACTAGGCTAAGACAACAGTCTCCATTAGAGTTAAGCAAATAAGCAACAACGGAATAAGATAAATAATCCAGTAAAGGATATTAAGGTATAAAGGTTATTTCACTAAAATAAACTCTACTAATTCCTTCAAGCCTAAAAACCAAAACCCTGCCACTCTGGAATAATTCGTTCTTGGTGTCATTGAATGGATGCTATTTTACTCCTGTGCCTGCCACATAAATACACAATAGGCATAAATTGCTGAACAGGTGGATTTGAATCTCTGTAGGCAGTTGTTGCATAAATATGCAAAGGTAGTTGGAATGACGGCTGAAATATTGCATGTTGGCAACACTGCAGGACCAATGCTAAGAAAGCATGGTAACGTAGGACACAAACCAGGGTAATTGTGTAGAAGAGAGAATGCACAGAAGGTAGAGTGGCTGCTCATGTTATTGTGAAATGAGAATGCACTGCTGTCAATTCATGAAGTCTATAGGGTAAAACCAACCAGCTTCAAAATAATCTAGAATAAGGTTATCTGATAAACTAGAATTTTAGGTGTCCAGGTTAGTCTGTCAAATAGCAGTTCACACGTGGCCTCAGGAAGAGCAATTCAGTGTAGACAGATGTGGTTTTGGGGGTATGTAAGGAACAAACCAGTGCCCATAAGCTGAGACTTGCCATTCTCCTTTGTAAAAGCTGCAGTAATTCTGGTCTTCTGTGTGATTTAGAAGCAAGCACTCAGTCTTCTGCAGGGGTGGTTCAAAGATGCCAGCTATTTTTGTGCTGCATGGGGGACACGTGTTTTTTTTAATATGCATTGGTTGTGGAGAGTAAGAGTTTAGCTTCCAGGTGAGCAGCAGTAACTGCTGTAACTGTTTAGAGCAGCTGTCTGTCTCGATTAGGTTAGAAGAGGTGACAAATGTCATCTTTACAGTGATGGGTGCCAAAAATTAAATGGTGAATTTGATGGGACAGTTCTGTGTAAAGTAGTAATTGACTTATTTTTTTTTAAGGGTGTTTGGTAAACATGCCTGTTTGCTCAGAATAGCTTGCTTTTTTTTTTTTTTTTTCTTTTTTTGCTGATGAGAATTCAGTACCTTCTTCAAACAGTGAAGAGTTTAGTTTGTGAGGGGAGGAACTTCATCAGGAAACATAGTGTTGGTAAAAATGTGTTGGTTTAGCTTTTAACTGAATCTGAGTCTGGGGTTGTACCTGATTGCCTGTGGGAGAGTAGACCATTCCTTTAAATGACTGCTGTTGAGATTGAAGCTCTACTTAAGCATCCTTGGCTTTGCAAATCATCTTTCTGGCTTTTGTGTCAACTTTATTCATCTTTGTATTAACTATACATTTTCCCATTGCAGAGTTCCGTGCCTCTATGTCAATCTCTGTAAGAAGTTTGTTAAAGTCTTGCACATCTTAAGCACATCTGTCTGGTCTAATTAACATGTGCCTTGACAAACTTAGAAGTACAAATTTTATCTCTTGTCTGTTTTGTTACCTGTGTTCTTCCACTCCACTCTTCAGTTCTCCTTACTGTGAAGCCCAGTGAGGATTTCATTCATTAAAAAATGTCAGGCTATTTCTATTAGAACCCACAATACTGATCTTTGAGAGGCTTGGAATTGAAAAGCCAGAGAACAAACTATAGGAATAGATTAGCCAGGTCAATTAAAATAGGGGTGTGTGAGAAATGTGATGTTTGGAGAAAGATTTTTTTGCTTTGATGGTGCTATAATGAGAAAATCTTGCCACAGAAGCTTATTAAGCCACTCTGGTTTTGCAAATCTCCTGCAATCTTACATAAATGAAATCTACTGCATCTTACATGCAGTAGAAATAACTACAAGCCTTCCAAAAGAGAGTGAAAGAGGCTTTGCATAAGCTTATTTTGCAAACTATTATGGTATTTTAATGTAGTAGTAACACTATAAAATCTTCAAGATGCAATAATTCTATATAGTTGGGGTGCTTAAATACAGTTAGCTTTGCATAAATAATGAAGGAAATTGTATACACTTGGGAGATGGAAGTTTGATATTGGTAACTAGTAGTGCTATAAGAAGCAGGACAAAGAGAAGCTAACTGAAATGTGTAAGTGTCCTTCGATCCCAATTTTTGTAATATAAAAATCCTTTGGTTTGGGAGTTGACAGTTTGGTTGGAATGAGTTCCAAGTTCAGTGACAAAGCTGCCATGGGACAAGTGCAGATAGGGAGTTTAACCAGTGTAAGAGGTAGAACTTTCTTGTGTAAATTAATCGTAACCCCCTGTTTCTGTGGTTGACTGTACTAACTTGCTCTTAATGTTTTTACAGTTTGAGTTTTATTTCATGAGGATACCTCTATAATGGTTTATATTTCCTGAGAATCCATTCCGAATTCAGTGATGAAAGCTGCACTTCAAGGTATCCTCATCAGACAGTCAGAAGCAACTGAATTAGAACAGAGGTAGGTAGGTGACTGTTACTTAATTCAGCTAGGCTTTTTTCCACTACTACTTCATAGGTGCTGCACTTCACACTCAGAATTGCTGTTTCAGTGCAAAAACATGGGAATTTTTATAATCTTTTTATAATGGGAAAGAAGTAAAAATGCATTCTGTTTGGATTAACCATGAATGGTGTGAACAAAATGAAGCTTTAAAACAATGTAGTTAACCTTGAGATTATATTTTTGCACATAATATTCTTTCTGATACTGATATGGCTGATGTAGAAAAATATTCCAACTTTTCAGAAGGAAAACATGAAAAGGCAGGCTTGTGGAAAGGCATTGACTGGTTACCTTAAAAATTCTGGATGCAAAACTACCTCCTTGAAACAGCTTTTTTTGTTTGCTTTTCCTTAACGTGGCTGATGTGGCATCTTGTGGCCACACATGCATTATGTTGTGCTTTACAGGAAAAAAAGGAAGATGAAAAGAGAAGCTTCTGTTTGCTGCTTAACTGAAGCCAGAACATAGGGCAGGAAACCTGATACAGAAAAAGGTTGTAGTTGACCAGTCATCCCTCCTGACCTCGTTTTCCTTCCCATGGCTACCCAGTAAAGTTTGTCTGCACCTTAAGAGACCTGCACTTCTTTTTATGTGTTTCTAGCATATATATCTACCCTGCTAGATAGGGCTTCTTTTTTCTGCCTTCCCTGATTTGGTGGGGAATCTCTTATGTAAGCTAGCTAGGCAGCACTCGGGGACTCCTGAGTGCTTCTAAATTATGAACCAGTGGTTTATGCTGTTCCTAGGGCAAGCAACGCTTCTTGAGATGCAAAGCATGAAGAAAGGGGGAAGGGGTGGTTCTTGTTAGAAGGAGAGCTTGTAAAAATATCGAGGGGGAAAAACGGATCAAGAAACTTAAGGTTTTAGGTTAGATGGGTATAGATGAAACAACTGCTGTGTGTTAGGAATGTAGGGTGCAGACAGTGACAGAATGTGAAGGGGAAGAGCTCGGTGTTGTTAGTTTCTTGAGTTTTTTAAGTTGCCATGTAGCATATGCTGACAGTACATCATGAATAATTTAGGGTGTGGACAGGGAAGAGGGCAGCCAGCTGTACCTTCTGAGCCAGCTGCAACTAACTGATAAGCTCTTCTAGAAGAGTTGCGCTAGAAGGAAGTAGCAGTAATCATAGTTCGTGGTTACAAGATTATGGGTCATTGCCGGGAAGCTGGAAGGATAAACAATAGATCAGCATCCTTGGTATTGAGAGAACACAACAAAGAAAAGAGGTCTTGAAAACGGTCCAAGTTCAGATTGCCACCAAGATGTTCAGTGAGCACTGAGTGACTATTTCCAGTCAGGCAGTGGCTTCCTTGTGTCAATGTTAAGCTGTCCATGGTAAACTGTCCAAGCAGGAGATGGCAGAAGGAAGCTAAGTTGTACCCTTCAGTCCTCCAACTAAAGCTCCATGGCTGTGACCAAGTATGGAGGATTCCAAGGTGAACAATAAAGGAAAATATGTTATTAGTCAACTTGCTAGGCATATTGAACTACATTAAACTAAATCACTTGAATTATTCTTTTAATCAGTTTTAAGTATCTTTTTTGGTGTGACTGAAACTTCTCGACTTACTTCCAGGCCTTTAAAACTGTATTTGTCAATATGACCACTGCTGATAAACCGTGTTCAAAAAACGCTGAGAGAATCAACATACTAGAACCTTTATTGACAGATAGGTTTTCAAGATGATTCTGCATCTTAAACCTTCTAAGTGCTTAATAACCTCTTGGCATCATGACAGCTTCCTGTGGTGAAGAAGCCCTTTTAGCAGACCACCATACCTCTAGAAATGATTGTTTGCTGAATGCTGTTTATTTTGCTAGTATGTAAAAAGTGCCAGAAACTTCGGTGGCTGTTCAGTCTTTAACTCAATTAAAACTTTTAAAATACTTTCAGAATATTGTGGCACTTCTGTGAAGCATCCTATAGGTATGTATGCTGAATATTTATATATACAGTGTTAACTGAAGTTAACGTAGCTTTCCTCTTTCAGTAGATCTGTACCAGTTCAGGCTAGCTAAAGATCCTTGTGCTTACTGAAACAATCTTGGAGGATCCCAGGCAGTGGGAGCAGTGAGCTCTTTTATCTTTTAGGCTCTGTCTTACAGGTTGTCATTGCCTTTGTGCTTATTTGCAGTCCTAGTGGGCAGAAAACAGAGCTCTTCCATGGAACTGTGACACTTGTAGCAGCTGTCAAAGGTATAGGCAATGATTTGAGCTCCGCATTATTTGGATCCACTGAAAATTTAGCTGTAAACAAAATGAGTGTGAGTAGTATCTTAATATAGCTGGTCCCTGAAGAGGCTGGTGCCCTTCTTTCTGGAGGACTGAGCTGAGGAGACAATGTTCCTTTCAGATTTCTAAGGCTCTTCATAATGTTTTTAGCCATAGACCTCCTGCCTGCTCTCCCTTCTTTCACTGAAAGTATCAAAATAGTAAAGGTCTAGTACTGAACCAAGAGATTTGTAGTCTGGCAATACATGAGTATGACAGGACACGAGAAAATGGGATGAAGCTACTCCAGGCAAAGTTCAGATTAGGCATTAGAAATAGGTTCTTCATGGAGAGGGTGGTTGGTCACTGGAACAGGCTCCCTGGGGAAGTGGTCACAGCACCAGTCCTGTCAGAGTTGTGGGAGCATCTGGACAACACTTCTGGTCATATGGTTTAGTTTTAGTTGGCCTTGTGAGGAGCAGGGAGTTGGACTTCATGATCCTTATGGGTCCCTTCCAGCTTGAGGTATTCTATGATCCTTCTAGTACATAATTCTCTGTTTGCTGCAGCAGTCTTTCTGTTACAAAGAGAATTGAATACATAATGCTGTTTTGTTTGGGGTTTTTTACAGATAGGAACGTATAAAGTAGTATTTTTAGTGCTATTCATGTACTAAGTCATTTTGGAAAAGAAAAAAAAGTAATAATAGAGCCCCATCTGCCTGATGAATATGCATGGATCAGTTTCTGTAACTGTTACTCCTGAGACATTTTCTCCAGTGCAGTGAGCAATGTGGTGCGTGTAGCATCCTGGACTGTGAGAGGACGCAGTACCCATTATGTAGGGGGTTTGCACTGGAATTACTCAGACAAGTGAAGATTTTTTTCATATGCAGGAAGGTTCTTGGGTTACGCTGTTGCATAAGTGGGGCTTTAGTTGATTCATTGGGGACTGAATTGATTAAGAATTCTGGCAATTCTTGTAGGAGCTGAAATAATCATTAATCTCTCAGGAGGGAAAAAAAGTGTCTCCTAAGTACCCACAGTTTTCAGTAGAGTCACTGTGAATATTCCCCGGTGCTTGCATTAGGGTCACTTTTGCAGAAATGACTGCACAGCTTTTGTTCTAGTGCTGGAGCCAGGTTACCCCCACTAAAGGTCTGAGAAACAGAGGTCCAGACCTGCCCCAGTGGTTTGTCTGGGGTGACTGAGCTAGAAAAAGCCATGCAGCTCCCAGCTATTTTGGCAACTCCAACTCCACTGAAGTTTACTCATTCAATTTATCAGCTATAAATTTTTGTTGACATTCTCATAATACCTGTGTGGAAAACAGTCATTAAAACAGTAGGCTGGAGGTGTTTCATATTTAGCGTAATCTGCTTGGTATGTCCTGCACTCAGCTGGCAAATCACCAAGAGAAGTACAGGTTCAGTGAAGCCTCTCAAACTTCTGTCACGGAAGAAATTAGTTGTGATACCCGTCTTTTGAGGGATTTAATTTGGGATGTTTAGGGACGAGTCATACATTGCATTGTGGCCACAGATGACTATCTAGTTTCGGACCTTTAAGAAAGGTTAAACAAGGTGATTCATAACGTCCCTGTATGTACTACTGGTTTCCTGTAAGTGCCAGAGAATCAGTTTTGATTCTAGACATGTTTTAAGTAAATTTTAATGAGAGTTCACAGGGAGCTTGCACAGCACCACACCTAGCTTTAAGACATTGACTACACTGCTCATAAGAGAAGGTAAATGACAATGGTCAGTGTTATATACTCTTACAATATATTTTACAATCCTAATCCTTACAGATTAGGATTGTTTCAAAATTGTTTATAAATTGAAGAGAGCTATGGTAATTCCACCTTCTAAAGAACTTGTCTTAGAAATAAAAATACTGTGTACCTATTTTTTTTCCTTTTTCCCCTCCATATAGTGTTTGTCTGGAGCAGTAATTTCCCTTCCACATACTTATTTTTAATTACTCATGACTGTTAGTGTTGAGTAATTTTGTTTGCTGAGTAAATCCCCTTGCAATGACCTATAGACATTACAAGAATTATGAAAGAAACTTTAGGCCTACCACTTAGACTGTCATTTTGTATTTTGCTTATGATAATCTAGTACAATGTTCTCTTCTAGTGATGTATTAATAGTGTCCTCATCTAAAAGCAATGTTAATTTAGTTCCTCATTTTATTTTCAACATCCTTTTTGGATGGAATTCAAGATAAATACTAAATAATGTCTGAATTGCATTCCTTCTGTCTATCCTTTACACATTCATAGCTGGAGGGCTCCCTGCACCATACTGCCTGTGTGACAGCCCAGGGAGTAACTATTTTGCGTAGCAGTTCTGTTTTGCAGAGGCAGTTACGAAACAGAGGACAGGCGTTACACTGAGGAGCTGTAGGGCTTTCACAGCATGCTGTACTGTCTTAAGGTATTTGCAGTCATAGAACACCAGTCCATTTTCGACACCAGTATTCATCCAATGTGATCTGCATGGATACTGCTGCATCTGTGCAGAACTCCCAAAAGTAGATGGTCCTTTTGTTGGTCTGCATGTTTGACACATGGTGTGTGGTGGTCATATCTGCAGTGGTGTGCAGTTACCAAGAGACAGCCCCAACACAAACTGGTGTGAACACAAATCTGTGTTTTGCTTCAGAGGTGGTAACCTTCAGCAGAAGAATGGTACTGGGTGGACAGGTGGGGGCAGTAATATCTTAAAGTACTGCACCCAGCTCTGTGAAGACTTGTTTGTTTAAAATGTTTGCATGAACTCATTGGACATGAATTTGAAAGAGAAAACAGCAGCAGCCTGTCCCGATGGTGGAGACTGCATAGCAATTGGAAACAAAAGAATTCAGGGTTAACATGGTGCAATTTGGGCAGCTTCAATGGAACTACTCTGTATTTATACTAATAGAAGCAAAGGCATGGTTTTTCCCTTCAGCTTGTTGTCTTAGTTGATAAAAAATACCCACTTGCAGTATTGTAAAGTAAGAATTGTAGTAAACTCCTAAATTTGTGACATTTCGGAAAGTAACTGAATATGGTACACAGTAAAAGAAAGCCAAACAAAAGATGTTGTGTTGGGTCTTAAGATTTAAAAAGATAAAGCCACAGCCTTTAATACTCCTGAATCTTTAAACATTAAAAATGTCATTTGTTTAAAAATACCCTCAAAAAACCCCAAAAAGCAAACCCTAAAACGGGGACATGAAAATGAAACATGATTTAACTTAATTATAAGCCTTGAACAAGGAAACAGCATGTTCTAAGAATACTTAATGACAGCATTGTTAAGGTTTTTTGAGTGTGTTGCTCCGGTCAGTCTTCAGCAGAAAGAATAAAAGGCAAAGAAAACACGGAAGTACAGTAAACATCTTGAAATGCAGTTTCCTTCTTACGGGAAGCTACCACATGACTTGCTGAAAAAGACTTAATAAAAATAAAAAAAAAATAAAATTAAAAAACCCAACCAAACAAAAAAACTCACAAAAAAAAAAAACACCCAACAAACACAAACAAAAAGAACCCAAACCAAACAAACAAAAAAAAACCAGCAAAAAAACCCAAAAAACATGTTTTAGTTGTTATTTGGTAGCATTAAAACTTAATTCTCTGAAAATCTGCTTCTTGAGAAATAATATCTTGTAAGATGTCTCAAGCAGCACCTTATCCTGACAGATAAGGACAGAAACAGAATAAGGCTTTTGACTATTGGTGTATAATGATTTTGTAGTCTGAACTATAAAAGGTGAGAATATTATTCATTTTGACTTTATTCTGTAACATGCAAAGCCAGTTCAAGTCACTCAAATCTACAATGACAAGTCTTTTTCGCCAATCTCACTAAAAGCTGCGAGTTGAACTGAAATGGAACCTGCATTTCAGTCAATATATTGAATGTGGGTTACTCAGTCTTAAAAATACACACAGAGGAACTGTTCCAACAGCTAAATTTCTGCACAGGCTTCTGCTGTCACACAGTATGGGTCCCAGCCATCCCCTTTTGAAGTTGGCATCAGAAATTTTTCAGAGCAACAAAAAGATGATCAGCTGCTAATTCTCCTCTTGGACCAGTGCTTCTCAGAAATATGACCCCCAATGCTCTCAGGGGACAAAAAGAATCACCTGTGGTTACATCATGTACTTTGTATGGCAGATGAATAGAAGGACTGGCATTTTTATGTTGTATTGAAACCAAGGGTTGTCAGCGCAAAAGGGTTTGGATAAAAAATGTAAAGTCATGTTAACCATGTCCAGTAATGTTTAAAGACAAAGACATATCTAGGGTGGATTCTTATAGTGTGCTGAATGAGGTGTGTGAAAGCTGGGAGCTAAAACAGGAGCTCTGGTATCCCTGTTCTTGTCTGTGGTTCACTCCTGTGCTCTGTGCAACATACCAGGAGCAGCAGCATGTTTCTGTGTCAGTCACACTTTAGTCTTACAAGATTTAGTGTATGAATTTCATATATATTGTTAAAGTAAACAACTCTTTAGCATCCCAAGATGCTCCGCGTAGTCTTTCCTCCTTTAGTTTTACTATCAATCATAGATAATAAGAAAACATAAGGGCAAAAAATAGAAAAACTGCATAAA
The DNA here is from genome assembly GCA_039877255.1 of Loriculus beryllinus. Lineage (NCBI taxonomy): Eukaryota > Metazoa > Chordata > Aves > Psittaciformes > Psittacidae > Loriculus > Loriculus beryllinus. The sequence continues at coordinate 34,503 of JBCJKH010035749.1, forward strand.
GTCCTGCAGTTAATTGGGGTTTCTTTGAATGCTATTGCTTGGTTTCATTTCTATACATAATCATATGTATGCACCTACGTGCAGTTAATAGTTTGCTGTCTTTGCATGCACAGTGACCTGACTCTTCTGTTAAAAGGGAAAAGAAAAAAAAAAAAAAAAAGATCAGGAGGATAAATAAGTGACACTATCAGTAGCATTACTTCTTTAAAGGAGTTTGCAAGATTATTTGGTTCTAAAGCATAGATTTCTCATTTAAGTGCATTCTGAGACAGTAAGCTACTGGCCTGGCCAAGATTCTGACCTGGTTCATAAATGAAGTAAAAATGATACAAATCCAAATGGAACATTCATTAAATCGACTATATGTTAAGAATAAACAACAAAAAAAGCCCCCACCACAAATGAAAACCAAACCAAATCCACCTCAAAATGCCACAAACCATAAGCTAAAAAGTCATGGCGTGGCCGCTAAAATGAGCATTTTCAATGTTATGTTGAGCTGTATGAGGGAGTAGTCAGGTGTGTCCAAGAAAAGCAAACTAATTGCTTTCTAATCTGCTCATAATTGAACAGGCATTACAGCAAACCCAGTCCTGAAAGTTCATGGTCTTCTGTGCTGTCACAACCTTCGGAAGGTATGTGAGCTAGTCACGACTGCAAGGGTTTTCGAGGTCTGAGTTCTTATCTATATTGTGAAATGAGACTGAGTGGATTGCACAGCTGTTTTCTATACAGCTCCAGCTGGAGGAGCAGCTAGATGAAGTGCAACCATGCCATGGTGTGAAACCTTGCTGGTTCATGGAGGAGATCTAGGCCCCTCTGCACCAGGGCTCAGTGGAAACACAGCATGAAGTAGGGTGGCTGGCTAACCCTAAAAGTTGAGCTCAGGCCACTGACTGCCTTTCCCTCTTTCCACTTAGCCATTTAAGAACTTGTTGCTTTAAGTCTCGAGTCTGGGCTGTCAATTAAGGGATTAAGCTAGCTAGGGCAGGAAGGAAAGCAACAGTGTGATCAGAAACCATGCTTAAGGTTGTTTCTTTGGAGCTGACCCTTCTGTTCCTTTGCAGATGAAAATACTGAATTTTTATAAACCAAATCCACAGTAACAGTGTTAGCACTGCTTTATGAGAAACAAGAGTACTTTTTTAACAACATGTTCATGATGTTTGCTCTGGGTTCACGCACCTAATTTTATGAGAAAGAGGATGTGGAAGACAAGAGGCCATATAAGATCTCATGACCTGAGGGAGCCTGCACTGAAAGTGCCTGTTGCAGTGTTGTCACAGCTTTTCCTTATTCCTTCCACTTCACTGTGCTTTTCTAGAGATCCGAGTAAATTTGCTACGTATAAAAGATCTGTAACCTTATCCTGCTTTTATTATCAGTGTTCCACTGTGCCGCCTCTTGGAGAAAACAAGAACACACTTTCTTCTCTCTTTCTGTCTGTTTTCTGCCGTTAATATGCGTGCCATCCTCAGCAAGCCCTTCTACCCTGGCGTTGTCCCCGCTTGCTTGAACCGGGGGTTGTACCAGTGCCCGTAGCCGTCGTTGTCCGGGGAGGGAGCGGGCGCGCCGCCGTGCACCTCGCCTGCTGCCAGGACGGTCCGAGGCGGGATGGGCTCGGCCGCTCTGCGGCTGGCGGGAAACCGTCTGAGGATCCGCACCGGTCCCTCCTCACCACCGCCATCTTTGCTCCCCTCCCGACAGCGACACCATTAACGGGCTGCGGGAGGAGGTGCCAGCCTGACCCACCCTCAACGGCCGTAACGGCCCGAAGCACCGCCCCAGCTCCCTGACGACGAGTCCGGTTGCTGCAAAGACCGGTTGGTCGCGCCCCTGTCCTCCCGTCCCCCACCACCCCCGTCTGTCCGTCAGTCTATCCCCCCGCAGCAGTGTTTCCGCTCGCCATGGCGGTGAGACGGCTGTGGCGGGGCTCCGCCGTTCCACCTGCGCCGGCCGTTCGCTCCTCCCAGCGACCATGCCCGCTGCCCGTGTGGCCGGCGGCCGCCTCCGCGGGCCGAGCCGCGTTGGTGCTCTTGTTGCTGGTGGCGGTCGGGGGCCGAGCCGGCTTCTCGGTCGCGGGCGGCCCGGAGGTGCACAGCCTGCGGGGGAGCTGGCGGCTGGGCAACGGGAACGGTTCGGTGGTGCTCCGAGGGGAGGTGCCGGGCTGCGTGCACACCGCCCTGCACCGCGCGGGCCTCATCCAGGTACGGTAGGGAGCCGCGCCGGCACAGCTCGCCCGGCTTCCCCTCGCCCTCGGCGTCTGGGGCGCGGTGGGGAGAGCCGGGCCGGAGGAGGAACTTGGCACACGGCGTTCCGCTCCGAAGTGAGCGGCCTGCCACCCAGGAAATGAACAGCCCCGCAGTGGGATCTCCAAGTGTGGGATCTACAGAAACATGGTTAAGGGCAACCTCCTCACCCCCAAACCGCTGCTCTGTCCCGGCAGCTGCCTCAGCTGCTCTAGGTTTTGCTTAGCACAGCTGGTGCAGCAGCCGGATTTAGTTTCCTCAGCCTCTCCAGTATCAAAGGGTTTGGTGGCCGCAGATTCCTCAGGTGGATAACTGGAAGTTATCCGTGGCAGAGCAGTCCCAAATTGGGGCAGGGATAAAAATACAAGTGCTCTGCAGTGTATGGAGATTCTGCTGTTTTGACATGGAACCGAGGTGCTGACGCCAGGTTTCTACAATATTGTCACAACATGTAAGTTATGTTTACCTACAATAATGCCTCAAAAGAATGAAAAGCTAAACCAACCCTGTTGAAGTTTGACTTGTTGTTGCAAGAAGCCTGGGGATTTCAAGCTTTTCAGTCCATTAAAAATCCCTTTTAACACTTGCAAAGCACATCAGAGCAGTTGAGATTGTATACTCTCAATGCTGCCTAAGAAAAGTATATTCTGAAACATGAGTATAAAACTGTTACAGTTAAAAGACTGATTCCTGCTTCAATACTTCTAAGAAGCTTTGCTGCTTCTGTTTGCTATTGCCTCTTTTGTTTTTGAAAGCACAGTGATAACTTTCTGGGACAAATTATCAAAGCTGCAGTTGTGGATTGGTAGCAAAGTACTGTGATACCAGCATCAGTTGCTTGTCACTCAGACCTGACAGAAAACAGGGCACCAACAGGGTCATCGTTAAAATAATATGCCTTTTTAAAAGGAAATACATGGAAAGCAAAATATGTATCTGGAACAAGAAAAAGGAATTAAAAGTAGTGGTTCACAAAACCTTCTATAAAACTGAGAAATACACCTCTGTTCTAGAAAATGTGAACTACTGTCCTATGTTGCCTGAGTATATCAGGCATATCTAAATATTGTAATTTTTGTGCATTCAGTGTTGCATTTCTTGTTCAGCATTTACTTGAAAAATACGTTCTGGATGCATGCATTTTAATTACAGTTACTATTGTTATTCAGCTTATTTTCCTGCTCTGCTCTGACTAAAGTTAGAGAGGTGAAAGGAGAAAGTGACGCCACTTTGGGCAGGATAATTTTAGCATTGTTGTGTTGGTACAGGTTGGGAATCCCAGTACTAATAATAGATTCCAGAGAGTGTCATTGCCAGATAAATAGTCGACATTGGAAAGTTAAATACATTAAGAAGGGATAAGCTGAGCCATGAGGGCCTGTTGTTTCAACATCTGTGTGCTCAGTGACACAACATTTTGAACGTATACAATTCAGGTTTTAATATGGCTTTTCTGAAGTTTTAAACAGTGCAATGGGCAGGTAGACTATATATGGAGGGTCAGTGAAGAGAACTGTGCCAGTGTTTTCCATCCAGAAGTGCCTAAAAAACCTGAACATCTCAGATGTTGGGCTGTGCTGGAAGGTGTTACTATAAGAATTGTGAACTGACCAGTGCACTGACTCAGGCACATAGGATAATGATGTAATGAAAGACTCACACTTAACTACTCACATTAAGTACTCTTATGAAGTGAGGAAACGTGATTGCTAATTTAGCCACGTTGCTTTAAACTGACTTGTCATTTTAGTCATTTTAAGCAGTAGTCAGATAGTTGGAAATGAGACTGTGATCATGAACTCTTATGTGTCTGGGAGGAATCCTGAGCCTGCAAGAGGCAGGAAAGCTTAGTCAGCCTGCTGGCCAGCAGCATGGGGCTTGCTAATACGTAAATGGGTGCTTGGCTAATTAAATTGATGGTGGTTGTTTATGGACGCTTACAGCATGTTTACATGAATACAACTATGAATTTGCTCCAAACACTTGCTGATATGTCCAGATATGAACCCGTTGTCTGGAAACTGGTGCTAAGTTGACGGTGTTAGAATTAATATACTCTGTCAAGGAGCTGAGTTAACCGATATACCTCACTAGTGTGGTTGCTTTAACTCTGGACTGGACTTGGCTGGTGTATGGCTAGTTCAAGCTCAGGATGAGCTAACTTGTTTCTATGAATACATATGAACAGGTAGCTAAAGACTGATTTAAACCCATTCTTACTCAGTTTAGCAAAGTCAGGCTTACAGAAAGAACTGTTCACACAGGTATTTTCACCAGGATAACTCAATTGTTACAAAACCACCTTTTTGTTTGAAAGATAGGATGGAGAGCATACCAAGATACAGGAACAGCATTAGCAGTTTTCTAATCTATTTCAGATAGTGTTAAATGTAATCAGTGCCTCTCACCATAGTTGTAGCATTCTGCAAAGCAGCAAACCTGAGTTTTTTGGAGGGAGTCAGTGATGTAATTCGTTATTCCAGTGTGTGGCTTCATGCTGCAAAGTGTGGCTGAGCTGCTTGTCCTGAAGTTTCCTCATTGCGGTGAAAATGCTTATGACCAAATGTTTCCAAATGCAGCTGCCTGAAATCGTATTCCTGTATACAAAAGCATTCACACAGCCTGAATCTTAGAAGCATAGAGGACTGGTTGCTCTGTTTCTTCAGTGCTCATTATCTCTGGAAATCAGCCTTTTTGGGGTCTGTGTCAAATGCAGAATTAGTTTTATTGTAGTTGCCTAAATACAACAGCTTTGGTTTGGAGGGTTTGGGGTTTTTTTTGCTTGTTTTCATTTGCTCCTTTTGCTTTTTGCCGTGGAGCGTGGGATTTTTATTCATTCTACTGAAAATGTCACTAGACGAGCAATCCAAAAGCTTACAGCTCGTAATCAAAAGCAAAGATTGATCTGAAAAGCTGTACCAGGAAATAGGAGAACAAAGCTGGTGGGAACTAAATTATTCTGGATAGCAAGACCCACATGTTCAGCAGCCTTATGAAATCTGTGCACTGTTTTTCTGTGTGAGTTGCAAATGGCAAATAGCAAATAGCACTGCATCCTTTGCTTCTGTATCCTTGTGAATTTTTATTGAGTTAGCACCCAAATCAAAAATTCAAAACAAAATCTGGGAGGGCCAACTTCAACAATGTAGCTTAGTGAGCGTCTCACAAATGAGGGGAAGGAGAGGAACAAGAATAAGCTGCCAGATATTAAGCCTGAAAAATGTGACTTACTTAGATTGCAAGAGTAGGCTGCAAGCAACTTAGTTATGAGTGTATGGTTCACCTCAAATTTAGGTCGATCCACAAACAGGTTTTTTGCCCAGGGATGATCTGATTGCATGTCTGTAGTCTTACTTGAATCTGCTGTGCAGGCCATGGCTTTGAATTGAAAGTCATCTCTTTGACACCAAGGGTTCATTTCTCATATCTCTAGCTTTTATTCTAGAGACGTCTTTACTCTTTGGCTTATAAAATAGATGTTGGCTGGCCACATATTTCTGAATGCACCAAATGCATGTGTCCTAGAAAATGCTTTTGGGGAAGATATTTCTGAGTTTCCTACAGAAGTATTATTTCCTTCCATGTTCAACCAATGTAGTTCAAATGCTGGATTAACTATGACAAAAGCTCTAATGGCAGGAGATGGTATCAGAGTATGTGTTCAGCTGTGTTTTTTTAGTAACATTTCATTAGCGCTTCGTAATAGCTCTTAATACCATTTATATGTAAAATTTAAAAGACATGAGAAATGCACATAATCAAGGGTAACAGTCGTTTGAAAAAAGTTAGTGCAAAGCTCAGGTGTAAGCAAAGACATTTTACAAACTTGCAGTAAATCCATTGCTAACCCTAAATCTCTGGAAAGAAAAGATTTGCAGAAACCATTTTGTCTGAAGATTTAGCTTTTATCTGTTACCAGCACAGTATTTTCTTTCAGGCACTGTTCTGAGAACCAGATATGTATCAGCAGGTAATTTGTGCATTAAGTCTTTGTGCTAGAAATAGTTGTCCCCTCGCAGGTACTGGCCAAGTACTGCATGATGCCATTTCTGCTGGTAGGTGACTCCTATAAAATTTCAGTTCTGATGAATATGGCTATTGTAGCTATATTTTCTCGTCTGCCAGCCGTTTGCTTTCCTGCAGAAAGGCTGTTTTGTCTTGTTAGCTTGGCACTTTGATTTGTAAAGAATTAGTAGGGGGGTCTGCAACTGTGATGCTAATATGGGGGCTGGCTAACACTGCAGGTTTTGCCCTGTTACACAACAAGGACACGCACTTGACACAGAAGGTTACAGTGGTCTTGGTCATATTTGGATGTTAAAATATATTGGAAGAAACAGAAGCTTATGTATTGTAAGTGCTATTTCTGCGGTTTTGGAAAGTGGTGTATATTTCAGAACTTGTTTTGCATTTGTATAAAATATGCTGTTGCTTTTTTTCTGACACTTCATAGAGTGCATAGAACTTCATCATGACTTTGATTTTTTTCAGAGGAAGCCAGGTAACAATTGCATTGGGTATTGTATGGTTCCGACACATTAAATGACATTCATTGCTGAAATAGTCGATTAAGATAAGTATATTATTTTCTGTTGAAGCATATGTGCTCTCTTGAGTTGTATGAACGTATTGTGGAACGGTTCAAAAGCCTTATATATACATTAAAGGGCACTCAGGTTTATCTTTTGAAAGCTTGTGAATTTATAGTACCCTGTTAAATACAACAGAGTATTCGAAGAATATTAAGCAGGAGCTACTAATATCTTGTTGATTAATTCTTTATTAGTATTTGTCTGTTTTCAACTGTAACATATCTTGATGTTGTAAAACATCAGTTTACTGCTTTGCTAAAGTAACTACTGACAATGCATTACTGTTGGATGTACTTCCAAAACTCATGTTATGCGGATCCAGTCCATTCGTCACTACTGTTAGTTCAACTTGACTTGCAGCTGGAAATACGTGAACCTGGGCTTGCTGAAAGTTATATAAATGTCCTGACTGCTATTGCTTGATATCTCAAGGAGTGCGTGGATATAAATAAGTCTCTTAACTATTTAGCTTCTGGTCTGAAGTTGGCAACAGCAAAATCACTAAGTTGTAAATCATGAAACATCAAGTTTCATTTTGGTAATCTGTTACATCAGCAGGATTTTCTTATGCTATACATTATAAAATATCAGCAGAGTTAATTTCTGAGAGAAAAGCATGCATATCAGTTTCAAATTAGATAATAACAAAAGTAGGATAAGGCAAAGGAATCTGGTTTTTGTTCCCTTTATTGCATTTCATTTTACTACATGCTGGTCTGCTTGGATCCCACTGGCTCTGCCTAGTGTCATTCAGGTAGGTGGCTGTGCTGTGCTATCCTGCTTATGTGGGGACCTGAAGCCCTGGCACAGCTTGCTTCCTTGGGCTTTGGGCCTCACTTCTGATGTGTTCATTTCTCATCCATTTCCTGCTTAATGGGAGAAGCTGTTAGCTTATATGACTGTAGTTTTTCAGTATTCCCTTAAAATAATTGCAAGGAGGAATTTCCATCTAGCCACTTAGCTTTCAGTTTAGTGCTGCCAGTACTTTTGAAGTCCTGCTGATGTCCTGTTACCTGAACTGGAAATTGCTTCCTTCTGATGATCTGTAGCAGGGCTTTTTACCTCATTTTAGCAGGTGATTTGCTGCTTGCTTATAGCATTGAGGCTGGCATCAGGGAGCAAACAACAAGGGAGCTTGAGTGGTTCAGAATTTTCCCCCATATTGCAGGGAGCGGGAAAATGTGAGGTCATGTTTGGTAGGATCTAAAAATAGATGAAGTTGACTCCACCCCTCCATGACTTGCTTCCAGGAACATGTTGAGCTGTTGAGCTAATGAATGTGAAGTGTATTTAATACATGTGCAGCCTATTTCTTACCATCTCTCTAATTCTCCCAGTGCTCTTAAGAGTTTTAAAATAGCCTTTTCTCATCCAGTTTTCTGAACTAAACCTTTAATTTTAATGTGAGCTCAATTAACATTGGATGAAATTCTGTTTCAGATAAATCCAAACAATTTGACTTCTATGGGTGCACCTTTCAGCAATCAAGACTTTAATAATGAAAAAGTCAATTATCTAGCAAGTGTATTGGAGAAGTTATTTTCCTTTCTTATAGGACTTTGTGGTGATCATGCATTTTTCCTGAGCCTTGAGAATTGCCTTTAAATCATTGCTTGAACATTGCTACATAAGTGATTTTACAAGCAACATTTGTCATGCTTAAAATGATTAACCACTATTAGCATATAACAGCTTTTCTGTGTGATATGTAAGCTGTTATGTATAAGCTGTAAAATAGCAATGCTATCCATAAGCTGTTAGGTTATATATAAGGGTACACAGAACTAGGAGCTTCTCACGTAAAAAGGTGGATGCCTATGAGGAAGAAACAGTATTTGTGCAAGTCAAAAGGGGTTAATTAGCGCTTTCTATGACATATTTTATCAGTCAGTGTATCTCTTGAAGTTGGAAGGCTTTAGGCTAATACAAAAGAAGAAAGCCCCTTCAGGAAAAGGCATCTGCAATGAGCTCTGAGGAGATTTAAACAGCTCCGTTTGTTTGTAAACTGCTGTAAGAGCCCATCTGATGATGTAATTTCTGCCTCTGATGAAACATTCCGACATGTCTCTCTGCTGCTAGACAACCAGCTTTGTGTTCTTCAGAGGTCAGGTCTTTCTTCATTAACATCTTGGTATTCATGCTTTTGTGGGAGAAACAGTGTAGGTTTCTTTTATTCAGGGTCTTGATCTTTGATGAGGAACTGATGTCAGTTTGACTGCCAACCAAATTGGCTTTGGCTTTACAGTCTGCTGTTGATAGTGCATTTGCAACTTGCATCTTATGCCTTTTAAATATTTCACACATGCAGTGGCAATGATTGAAATTTAACATGCACATTTTCCAAAGCGTGACCTAAAATAAAATAGTATGCAAAGTTAAAGCAAAACAGTTGTTAAAAATGTGCTTTTTAAGGATATATTCTGGGTTTTCACAGTCTCCTACATTTGATGCTTGCTTTTCATTGTCTTGATACAATAATCTTAACAGAGTTTCTTTTGTAAGCCTAAATTTTGCATTTGAATATGCGTTTACTAGTCTTAAATATTGCATGTTAAAAAAAGTCTGAGATATATTCCCTAAAACATTTTGCATGTAAAAGTAACAGTATCTTAAAATTCAGTAATTGTTCTGGTAAGCTTATGGTGGCTTAAATTCTAGAGAATACACTGTATTACCAATGCAGAGGCCATGGTTTTACTGGGGTGACAAGCCCTTTCCTTCTTGACTCTTATTCCCTCATAGTAAGAAATTTGATTGAAAAAGCATAGCATGTAGAAGCAAGCTGACATCTTTCCCTCTGTGTGGGCTCAAGGACTGAAGATTTTATTGCTATGGGTCTCCAGAAAGTATTATTCTGCTGATGACAGCCACTGACATGTTAAGATTTTGCTCTGCTGTGTAAATAGGTTTGTGTTTATATTGCAGAGACTGGCCCTGTTAGTTATAAAACAAATATGAGATATGAAACAATGTTTTCCAGAAGATAACAACTTCAGAAGTGTCGTTCCTATCTACACAGACCCCTGAAATGGGAAGAAAAATTGAGCTTAAGCAAGAAGGAAAAAAACCCAACCAAACAAAAACCAGGGCAGATTTTCTTCAGTGTGAATCTGGATATTCAGGGCAGCTAGTTAGCTGTGCTGGTACAGTACAACACTTGGGTGAAAGAAAACGTCAATGCAGCTATGCTCTCTCTTAGCTGGGTTTGAGTCATGTAGCCCAGAAGCGATTGGTCTTTGTTTTGCAAAAGCAGTTCAGCTGTGCAGCTGCTGGAAATGATTGAACTGAGCTGTCAGTCACTGACCCATACCTGCACTCTGAACTGGCTGACATGGGGATGTAACACTGTACCTTTTTGCTGCCTTTGTATGACGTGCAAGGCCATGTGTTGTCAGGTGCACATAACTGATCCCTTCAGCCTAGATGAGGTACACTGTGACCCTTCGCTAAAGTAATAAATACAGCATGAAGCAAAAACTGTCAAGGACATAGGTTAGACCAGCTGCACCTTTTATTCTTTGTGGGTGATATGATTAAAGGAAAATAACACATTCAGCATAAATGCAGCATTATTCTCAAAAGTAGTTGTTTAATTTTATACACCAAACCAAATCTTGTTGCTTTTCCCTTTCTTCCTTTCCCCTTCCCTTCTTTTCTTCCTCCCTCCAAATATACCAATGTCATTCAGCCTTACCACATCAAGGCTAATTGACAGAAACAACTGGAGTATTTTCAGTTGTTTTAAACTGTAGAGATTTTTTCACTTCTGTCCCTAGAGGCCTAGAATGCCTCTTTGCCTCTTAAAATCCTATTAGTCTTACTTTATCATTATGAGGGTGACCATGTCTCTCTTCCTCTCATTAAGTCACAAGGTGTCTTGATTTTTTCTTTCATTTTCAGCCCAACCATTTCTTATGTAAAACCAATGATTATAGCAAACAACCTTTCTTTTGTCATAGTATTTCAAAGGTGAAAATCAGGACTAACTAAATAAGGTGATTTTGCATTTGCAGACTGAAATAAGAAGTGCTCATCTAATGGATATTATGGTACATTTCATGTAGTAATACTGTTACTAAATAAGTGTTGTAATTTTATTTTACTTTTTTTTTTGTCTATTATTAGGATCCATACTATAGATTTAATGACGTGATGTACAGGTGGATCTCACTGGATAACTGGACTTACAGCAGGACATTCAAAACTCCTTTTGACTTCAGGTGAGCAGTAAAGATACGTCTAAGATTGTTCTGGGTCGTCTTTCCTGCAGAACTGTGAGTTAATCCATCAGCTCAAAATCTGCTTAATACTTTTGTATCTAATAAAACAAATCATGCAATAATGTGCAGCTGAACTACTTCAGTAGTTGCTTTTTCTTGTGGATTTGTTTTGTTTTTTGCTTTTCAGTTGTTAAAAGTTATTTATAAATTGCCAACTGAGGAAGGATAATACTTGGGCTAATTGGAAGTTAGCCCATCTGATCTGGTGGGTATGTGAACATGCTGTAGTGCAGACTTGAGCCATTTCAGCTGTCATCTTAATTTGACTATTTAAAGAAATAATATAGCCACACTAAGTCAAATGGTTTTGGAGGTAGTGGAGGCAACTGCTGCAAAAGATAATGGTGATACGCATTTTTGTATTTTCTGTCTCCTGTGTGTTGTTAACTCTGTGTATTCTAACCGGTTTTTATGCGTTTGTTACCTTCTGTAGAAAGTGGCAGAAAGTGAATTTGGTTTTTGAGGGACTGGATACAGTAGCACAGATCCTGATTAATAATGTCACTCTTGGGAGAACAGACAATATGTTCAACAGATACGTGAGTAATGTGTTTTTTTCTGAAGGTAGTTCTGTTTTTTCTTCAAAACCCTTTTGTGCTGAGCACTTTCAGTGTATTCAAGCACACATAAAAATAGGTGCTTAGGCGCAGAACCTGTTGACCTGAGGACTGCATGTGTAATCTGATAACTATTAGAATGAGAAGTATAGGTACCTTTCCAGTAGTAACAAGGTCAGATCTAGAAGTGAATGTGCCTTGTTTTAAATGAGTGGCCCCATGCAAGAGGATTAGTTCAGCTAATAATATGTCTTGCTTCTTGTCACAACTCCAAGAAAACATGAGCCTAAATCTGTTATATTAGCTGTAAATCTGCTAATTGGTATTAGAGTGGTTTGCATGTGAATACTGAAATAAAAATGCACATGTTGTAAAGCCTTTGTGTTTCCATGCCGTTTTTTATATAGGGGGTTTGGTTTTCTAATATTGGGCTTTTGATAACATTGCCTTGCATTTTTGAGCTTAGCTTATGTAAGCATGGGAGTATTCATCATGTGGCAAAACCAAACTAATGCAAATTAATTTTATAGCTTTAAAATACAAAATTATTCTGGGTACTAGCATCAGGGACAATCCTTGCCTTTAAAAGAATCAAAAAGGAAAAGTTAAAGGAAGAATGTTAATGGAATACTGAAATAATGTTAGTGGAGTAACTGAATTATAAAGGCAATCTGGTGTCTTCATGTCTCAGCATTTACCATTCTATCAGGTTTTATTGCAGAGGTACTGGCCTGAGACGTGAGATCTAGATTCTACCACCCGGGTGTGTGTGACCTGGACCAAATAATTTAGTTTCTCTGTGCTTAAGTTTTACCATCAGGAAAATAAGAAATTTCATAGAGCTTTTATGAAATTGCAATTACTCACTATTTGGAGAGATTGCCAGTAGCAGGCTCGTAGAATTGGGAAGGGTTATTATTTTGCCCTTATTTCTGTAACTTTATTCAGCCTCAGATTATAACAGTTCATGAAATGGCCTTCCCTGTAAAACCAGAGTGTACTGTATTAGATTGAGTCTAGGATTACTGTGACCCAGACTTTTGCTTTGTCCACCTGTTCCACGTGGCAACAACATCTTCAGGAAGGATTCTGTGAGGGCCCTCTATTGGGGATGCTCTTTGCTTTGTAATTTTCTGCTGTATAGCTACAGTGATGCTGCTTACAAGTTGGAAAAAATCTCCAAGACTTGGTTTGTCACGGGTGAACGCTATGAAAGAGAAATGTGTATTAGCCGTTGGAACCATATTATCTTGATAGCACAGGGTACTTATGAAAGTAAACGTTTATCCTTCTATCCAGTCACACAGAAGGGGATTTTGTGACCAAGTGAGGAAGCCCCTAGATGCTTCATGTGATGTTGGCATAGAAGGTGTATCTGTACATATTTTTTGGGGGGTGAGAGTGCAGGTGGCATGAAATACAGCCTTGCAGTATTCAAGCAAAATGCACTCAGTGCTTTGTGGTAGGTAAGCTACCAGCACCGTGTGAGTTGGAAGGACTCCTGTATAGACCAGCTTTCTGAGTTTGAACAAGGTGTCTTTCTAAAGATGCAGATGAGTTCTGAGTGAGGAAGGGAAGGTAAAGATTCTCTTGCTGTCCTTATCCTTCAGGCACTTCTGTGTGCAAGCAGAGTGCTGCAGCCTGCAATGAAGGCTCAGAATGGGGAAAGTGATTTGCACAGAAACATCTTGTATCCAGAATGTTACTGTGTATTTTCTTTTTTCAGCTTAAGAAGTAGCTTTTCTTTTCCTTCAAAATCAGAGCCTTTTGAGACTGTACTTCAAATGCCGTTGAATAATATATATATTAAAATCCATTGTAACAGTGATTATAAATCTCACAAACAAATGTCAGCACTGCAATGATTTTATTCTGTTTTCTTGACCTAGAGCTTTGATATTACCAGCGTGATCAAGGAGGTCAATTTTATTGAAGTCTGTTTCTTATCAGCCATTTCCTATGCAGCAGAACAGAACAGATATCACAAAGGATACAGCATCCCCCCGGCGTGCCCTCCACCTGTGCAGAAAGGAGAGTGCCACGCTAATTTCATCAGAAAGGTAGGGGCAGAATTGTTTGACTCTGGCTTCAAGCTTGGAAAGAGAAATGCATCACATGCTGTCCTTACAGATGCATTCTGAAACCTGCAAAGTCATTTTATAGGTAGGGGATATTTTTCATTGCAGCTTCCATCTCTTGTCCCCTAGAAACCTGTAATCTAGCACAGCGGTAATACAAGAGGCATAAGAAGGCCAGGCTTCATATCTGGATGATAAGAATGTTTAAAAGGTTGTTTTTGGCAAGGAGTCAAAAAGGAGACTTGCTCCTAAGGGATCAGGATAGCACTGGGAAATGCGTAATTATTACATTTTGATCCACTGGGTGGGTTTAGCAATGTATGCTGACAATAGGATTCACTGTTACAAATACCAGTGTATATTGCCAAGGCTGTAAAAATCTCAGCCAAGCAGCTTTGTGTTTGCTATTGCTCATGTGCTGTGCTATTTATACTGGTCAGCTCTGGCGTGTCACAAGAAGTGTTACCTAACAGAAGACTTGTTCTCATAATAAGATGAAAACAGTGTTGAGAAGTGTGACTTACAAGGACATTTTCAGTGAAAACAACAATGTAATATGTAAGCTCAGAAATTCTGATATAAGACCTTGTTTCATTCCTGCTAAAACTTAATCATAGCAAACTATCACCTGAGTGGCATCTCATGTATTTCTGGTCGCTTCGCAGCAGCTAGATACAATAGCTTGGTGATCTTATTTTGGGATTTCTCTTTTTGGGTGTTTTTGCATGTTTGTTTCCACTTAAATACCTTTTTTGTTAATTATTTTTGATCTTTTTAATGAAGTCCTTTTAAAACCTCCTCAAAAAAATTACTAGAGTCCTGTTAATCTAAACCCAGATGCAACTTCCTTTAGAATTTGGTGGTGGAAAGAGGGACACTATATTGTCCTGGGAAAATCCTTCAGGATTAAGAGGTTGTCTTTATTACTTCTTGCTGCTGCTTTTATTTTTACTGTGTATTAAAAAGTTGATTATTTTTTCTGAGTCCATTGTGTTTCTTAGAAATCAGTGCAGGGAGGAGCTTAGAAGGAAGAAGGCACTTAAATAGCTGTAGTCTTATTTATAGAGCAAAAACTGGCCAGGAATGATTTTATGCTTTAATGAACTGTACTTTTAAATTTGTAAAAAAGTATCCTAGCACTTTTCCTCAAAGGAGTTGTTTGGCTGTACTTGGAAGCCACTCCAGGCATTTCCAGAAACGTTTTTATGTTTCTGGAACATAATGCCAAGTATATAGCAACAACATCAGTGATGTCACATTTTAAAAGTAATCAAACATACTAGGACATTGCTAAAGTAAGCTGTCTGCTTACCATCTTAAAGTAATGGAGAGCTATTTACATGTTTGAGGTTCAGTATTAAGTGCAGTCAGTGTATCTAAATCTTGATAGGAATTTTTGGCAAAACTCAAGCCTTTCATTGGTAATGTACTTCAGTGATACAAGCATATCATTCCTTTGACTACTATTTCTGATAGCAGTCTCTGCAATATTATTAGTGAAACCTCACAGCCTGTTGGTGATTCATTTGTTTATTTTTTATAAAGGGAAAATGACTTTCAATCTGACTTGTTTTCTAAGAATGTATTGTCCTTGTTTTTGCACTTGAAATAGGTACAGTGCTTGCTTCCTGGAAGGCTCTTTTGCAACATGATAGGCAGGCAGGCTGGCTTCAGCAATGCAAGGGGTAGGCCAGACTTGTGCAGTGTGGTTTGCCAAAATTAGTATGCCTTGGCTGTAAGTTATTAGTCTCTAAATTTAGAACTGTAGGTCACTGTACAAGACTTTAAGGAAATTTATAGTATCTGCTTTGGGGGCTGGGGCTGTGTGAAGCTAGGAGGGCAGCTGAATAGGTGTCTTCAAGGGATTTGTTAATGAGAGGTCTGACCAGGTTTGAAAACAGCTAAATGGAAAGTAGTGTAGAGACTTCTGTGCCTGAGCAGCGTTTTATAATTCTGACATTTGGATGTTAGAACCAGAACTAAGCTATTTCTCAACCATGTTTTTGTCCCCTTTGTTTTTGTATAAAAGAACCATAAAAAGGGGAGAAACAGTGAACATGACTGAACTACACAAACGTGCCAGACATACGCATTTCTTTCCTTGAACTAATCTGCAGTGTTACAACTAAAAATAGGAAAGAAAGTATTTCACATATACCCACAATTTTTAATTTAATATTGTTCTTTTAGAATACTCTAACATTTATAACAATCAATTTTCTGCTTACTTTGTCTTTTATGTATACGATTAAATATTGACATTACAAATTAAGATAGTTCAGAACTGAATTGAGAGTAACCTGGGGTTTGTTGTTTGTCTTTTGATCTTTACTGTTTTGGGGTTTTTTTGTAAGTGGTGGGCTAGGCAGTGTTTTGTTATCTCAGTAATACAAAATTTCACTATACATGGATGTTTAATTCAAAATTTTATGGTTTATATGGGTAGTAGTAGCAGAGTTTTGGTCAAGAAATAAGAGTAAAATACTGCAGGCTTTCCTGGGTTTGTGGGAATTGGGAAAATTCTTACAGTGCATAGCAGTATTCTATGTCTAGATAGCAAATAATTTTTGCTGCTGGCACAGCATCGATGTCTATGTGAAAAATAGGTGATTGTAACATTATAAATTCTGTATTTCAGGAGCAGTGTTCATTTAGTTGGGACTGGGGTCCTTCTTTTCCCACTCAAGGAATCTGGAAAGATGTTAGGATTGAGGCTTATAACCATTATCACCTGATTTACTTTTCTTTGACTTCTCTCTTTGGTAAGTACTTTGTTACTACTTTTTATTGTTGTTTCATCTTTGGAATAGGAACCACTTTATTGTTAAGCTCAATTAACTGCAGTTTAGGGAAGATTCTATTGTTTTATCATGACTTTGCATGCAGTTCTTCCCATGGCACACCCTTTTAGGACCTGACAGGGTACTTCAGTACAAACAATAGTGATTAAAAATGTTAGAATTCAGAATCTTTTTATGCTTAAGGATCCCAGCATAACTGCAGAAATATATGTAGTATAGCTGAGGCTAGCCCCTGTTCTCCCGTTTTGTAAATAATTTTTTTTGGCATGAGTTTTCACTAAGACTCCAAATAAATACGTCTCACATTTAAAACAAAGACAAAGCTGCTATGGGAATTTAGCGTTGTGTTGGGAAGCAAATGCACAGTGAACAGAGTTTCAGGAGCATGGAGTTTTCAGGACACAACATGAAGCCTGAGAGAGAAGTGCAGTCGTGCTATACAAGAATAATTTGTTAAGGCTGCAATTTGAGAGGATAGTCTCCTGTGTTCCTGCTACCTAACTTACCAAACCGGTTCCCTCCCTTGATGTGCGTGGTCTTTGATTTTCACCTCCTTTATCCTGAAGATTGTTGCTGCTGAGTAAAAGTAGTTAATTTTCTGTTGAAACTTTCTATAAGCAGTAATATGCCCCATTGCAGACCACCCACACGCTTTCTTTCACTGCGTGTTGAGCCCAGTCGTCAGTGGAGTAAAGGCTAGCACATGACTCTTCTGCAGTGGGTTGAATTTCAGCCTTTGGGAACAGAGTTGGTGTGTGTGAATAAAAGAGGGAGACGTCACTCCCTGGCTACTTTAAAAGCTTCCTGAAATAGCTGCAGGTCTTAGCTAGAATTAACGTGACTGGAATTTCCATGGAAAGCCCCAGCACAGACTCTGTGCGCTCCCTAGAATTTAGTTACAGTAAAAATCTTTTCTGGTCCCTCCCACATTCCCACAACTCCACCTTCTGGTAGGTAAAATCTTACTCTCTGCGTAAGTGGAGAGAGCAAACCTCTTTCATTCAGCAGAGAGAGAGTGGTTTGGAGTCAGAGCCAGAGCTTATTAGTATTCAAATATAATGAATATTGAATTTGAAAAGTAAAGAGTAAATTAATAACTTGAATTTAAGCTGCCTATGCAGTTATGGTGTCAGTATTGGTGTCATGGCCCTTTGACCACTGAGTCTATAAAAGATTAATTGTTCGTGATTTCTCTGCCTAGAGCTGCAGTTCATGTAGTTAATAGTGGGCTGGAATTTCTCTCTGCACTTGGAAGGGAGGGAAAACCCACTGTAATGGCTGACCCTTGTGGGGTGGGTGTTTCTTTTTTAACCCCTTCAACATTTAAGAAAGTTGGTCTTCCCTGGGTAATGCTGGGTGGAATGTAAACTTGGGACGATGTTCACTGCTATTCATTCTAGGAACAGTGAAAATCACACCAGAGCTGACTGTAATTCTTTGCTTTTGGAGGGAGCTCTCTTTCTCTCCTAGGTGATGAGGCCCTCAGTGACATGGTTTAGTGGTGGCCTTGGCAGTGCTGGGGTGATGGTTGGACTTGATCTTAAAGGTCTTTTCCAATCTAGTTGATTCTATAGGGAGAGCTAGAATATATACATGAAAAGTGAAAGTAAGTGATTAACAAAATGTGTCTTAGTTCTAGTTTTCCTTGTTTTCTGTTTGATTTACTTTTGTTTAGATGTTAATCTGTAATATTTGAAGTATGGGGGTATCCAAGCTGTGTACATAGATAGGCAATTTAATTGCTGAAGTTAATGGGAAATTTACACATTAAGCTTGAATACCCTTGACCCTGGCTTGCCTTATTCAGTATGCTCTGTAAAGGAGATGACAGTCTAAGGTAACTGTAGAGAGCTCTTAGGGAAGTCATTAACTTTTTTCCTCTACCACACTCCAGTGGCAAAAGGGACATAAAGATATAGCCTATCAGGTCTAGACATAATGGGCCCAATTTATCCCCAGCATAACTCCATTCATTTTGTCTAGTGACTCTGGGATAAATTCAGCTCATTTTCTGTTAATACTGTTTTTGTTTCATCAACAAAAGTGATTGTACTGCCTTGTGATTACGATCTTTCCCAAAGAGTACCATGTTCTATGAGTGCTGACTGAAAGCAAATGTACTGTCTATGAGGGTTGGTGGCAAAAAACTCCTTCCTATTGAAGTGACTGGTGTCATGGCCTCTGACTTGTACAGAACTCTGAAAAAGCCTCTGGATGGCTTTCAAATGAAAAGAGAGAGTTATAAAACATAAATCATAATGTGTAGTTCTGAGTCGGCAAATGTAAGCACAGATATCAAATGCACTAAACAAAAAGATTAACCTTGTAGGTCTCTTTCAAACACAGCCTGAAAATTGTTAAATTTAATCTGAGGTGTTTGAATTGTTTCTTTGATGAGAGATAATCTTAACTAGTAGGAATATAAGCACAATTCCTAAATTCCCATTTTTTTTTCTCCCTCGTCACTTAGTAAAGAGTACTCAGAAGTGGCATCTTGAAATCGAGGCTATTTTTGATGTAGTCAGTGCCAAGCCAGTTGTGGGTCTTGTAATTGTGAACATTCCCGAATTGCAAACACAGCAAACATTCAATGTGACGCTTCAACCTGGAGACGGCAGCATTGTGCTGCTTGTAAACATCAACAAGGTAAGGAGGTGTGTTTAGAAGGTTAGCCAACTGCAAAAAGTTTCCCCTGGTTTCCAATGTATCATTCTGTCTCCATGCCAGTTAGGCCTCCCTCTCCTTCCTTACTGTGTTCCTGACGTTAAAAACAGGTCTGTTTATCCGTTACAAGATAGAAGAACAGTTCTTTTCCTCTCTAAAAATTGGTGTCTATGGGCTGTGCAGCTCAGTGTCAAAAAGATGATGAAACCTTTTCCTTACTGCAAAACAAAAAGATCAGATCATCACTAGCCACTGTTAAATGACCTGTTTAGGTAGATTACCTTTGGATGCTCTGTGTCACTTCACTTAACTGGCAGCAGGTATCTTGTCTCCCATGCTATTGTTTACTGGACTGATTGGGAGTAGAATATACTATGAAACGCATGGTTCTTAAGAGGAAACATTCCTCAAACCTCTTAGTAGATATTCTTTCAGGTATATAAAATAAAAGAGGCCTATGAAGAACTTGTCTAGCAGTAAAGCTGGTGGAAATCTTGTGGAGTAGTACTTCTTTACATTGAATTGTGGTCTCTTGGGTAGACAAAACTGAGCAATAAAGGATGCTGTAATGAGGAGAGAACTCAATTGAAAAAATAAATTTGGCATACATCCTAGTGATGAAAGAGGAAAGAATTGATCTGCTTGCTTTCAGAGGGTGTTGAGAAACTATGTCATGACAGACCAACATGATTTAACTTATATAGAATTTTTTTTGTTTGTGGGTTTGGGTTTGTTTTTTTGGAAACTTGAGTTTTATTAGATATAATTAAGAAAAGGTATATAGGCTTGAGAGATTAAGAAAATCAATGTATCTGTTCTAGCTGACAAATAGGTAGCTGTCTTGAATTAGGCAGAGATCCCAGTGTGACAAAAAGAAGCATGAATTTTTCTTGGCTTCTTGCTCAGAGATCAGGGCCCTAGCAGAGCTGACTGTGCAGAACTGAACCTGACAGCAGTAGGCGCAGGCCAGTGGGCAAGGTGGTAGTCCTGGCAGGCAGAGTGGCAGCAGCCACAGCTGATGCTGGAGCCAGCAGCATAATGAGAGTTGCCATCTGCTTCGCTGCTACACGGCACAGTTAGATTTGTGGGTGAGTGATGTGCTGTGAGCAGGAATTTGGGGCTTCTGGCAATTCTGGCTGTTAAAAACTGAGGGTCTGTCCTCAAACCTTTGTATATTTTATTGGCTCTACTGATTTTCTCCATTGCTGTGTATCTTTGCATTTGTTTCCTCAGTTTGAATGCATTATGCATGTGTTCTCAAGTTCTCTTATCAGTTGTTTGAGTTGAGAAAAAGCATGTGTTCAAGACAAGCAGGGTATTTATGTTTTAGTATGAGCATTCAGTGACTTGCATACTTATGTGCTTTATTTTGACAGGAAAGCATATAAGCATACAAACATGATTTTTATTACTGTTGTCATCTGATATGCAAGTTGCATGAGCAATTACAAATACCCAGTTTCATTTAAAACAATCATTAGTCTCTGTTTAGCCTTTTCAGGGGTTACATTAAGCAGGCACTGGTTTATTTGTTTGTCCCATCCTCAACCTCAGAAGAAATCTGTCAGTGAAGTGTGACTGCAAGTTTGTGAGGAAGTACTTCCTTCAGAGCAGAGGCAACAGTGGTTTTTTATTCTTTCTACACAAAAGGCTTTGCTGCATGAATTCACATCAGCTGATTTTGTGAGAAGCTCTGCAGTGTGTTCTCATGATGAGAGAGATAGCCTAACAGAGCCCTTACTCTGTACAACCGATTTGTGTGGTGCTTATTAAAGAATGAGATCTCACTAGAAATTTATTCCTTATTCTAGTTGCGATCTTATTGCAGATTATGTTGTGAAATCAGTAGGTGTTTGAGTGGTGTGCCTCACCCGAGATGTGTAGCAGTCTTCCTGCAGTTGCCACACAAAGTGCTGTTGTCAACATGACAGCGTTTTGCTTATAAGCTAATGGTGAGCATGGGGATGACATCATTAGTGGCCAATGAGACACTCCAGCCATGCCAGGCAGCTGCAAACGCTCACTTGCTGTCGAGGCACACGCTGATTTTGTGCTTCCATTTGTATCCGTGCAACACAGAGATTAGTACTTTTGTACAAGCAGTTACGATAATTCTGCACTGGGGAAGCTGAAATGTTAATAGATACATTCATGATTGTGTCCAGTTATGGCTACAGCAAAACATATTGTTGGGCTGCTCTGTGGCCTCATTTTATTTGAAAAGATTGAGGCATTCCTTACATGGCTCTGTTCAGTGCTGATCCCTCCATTGTTTGGTTGCATGCATTATTGCTTTCTTTCCGCGATTTTTGGGTTGCGTATTCAGCTGGCAAATGTTGGCAATAGGACTGAGCAGCTGAACTAGGGGGCTGGGATGAAGATGTAAATATTGCTCTGTGCTAGAAAAATGAGAAAAATAATTCTGTCATCCTAGAGGTAGGGTTTTTTTATGTTTGTGGAAATTATTGAGTAGTAATGATGTGATTAGGAAGCATAGAGAAAAACAGAAAACACTGAAAATAATGAAATCTGTCTTAAAAGCTTGATATAAGCAGTCAGCATGGTCACACATTAGCAAAGTCACAATTGAAAAGCATCACCTCGGTATATTGAGTGTTGAAAAGGTAAAAGGAGCTCCTCAATGAGAGGAGGGGAATGATACAGAGGCTAGTGAACAGTAACTGCTCCTGACATAGATACCGCTTTAAATAATTTTCACCTCAGAGCTGCAGCTGGAGACATCATAGTTACTATGGCTCAGCTGAGACACAAAAAACTCATTAGGGCTATGGTAATTCAGTGAAAGATATCTGAGCCCCTGGTGTATTTTCTGCTTCTTTTTGTATATGTTGCTCTGATTTTCTCTCTTGTACATTCAAGAGTTTTGCAGTGGAGGCTTGGTGGCCAAATGGACATGGAAAACAAACTGGATACAACATGACAACAACTTTCATCATGGAGGCAGGATACCAGATCGAGAAATTTTCAAAGGTGAGCCCTTCAGCTTGATTACAGCTGGCATTGCACTGCTAGTGTTAGGACATCTGCTCTGCATGGCAGGTATCTAGAGCTCTTGAATATTTTGCTGGATTGTAATATGTGTGTGAAAATGCTAATGAGAAACATGAGGGTTTTAATGTCACAATGTATGTTTATGTGTTTTATGGTAGCTTTGGCTTATATGGATGCCTTTCCTTACCTTCAGACTGGAAGATGGCTTAGTTAGTTGGAAACCTCAGAAAGGAAAAAATGTTAACTGTTTAAGTTTTCTATCTACGAAAGAAACACTTTTAAACTTTATATATAGTGCTGATGGTTTTATATTGTGCACTGAAAAACCTTTTTAGATGTCTATAGAGTATGTGAAAGTTTATTACCGAGGGGTTTTTTTTGTTAATTCAATTTAAAAACCCTCTGGGATAAACACATTACTAAAAAGCTAAGATACTTTAATTTGTTAGAATGTGGTAGATGTGCTTCAAGTTTAAGAAGAGGTAACATCTTAAATATGACCATGAAAGTAATGTTGAAGAATATTTGCAAGAGGGGTCCTGCAACATGCTGGCTGTATAATTATCTGATTCTTTTTACTAAGAATCTAAAAGAGGTAATTCTCAATTGTCCAGTGAAAGAAAACCCCACCATACAAATTAGACTAGGCTACTTATGCCATCAGCATGTGTAAACAACCAAGTTTCCACATTTATTAGGTAGCTCTGTTGTGTATATTGCTGCTGTTCACCAAGCATCTAAACTACTATTTGTTAGAACATTTCTTCACATGAAAAATCTTATGAAAAGCAGTAGCTTCTGGAGTTCTGGTCTTTATAGGGCTAACCCTTTGTTTGATTATGAAGTCATAATAATAATTCTGTGTTATTATTAGCAATTTAATTTTGAAAAATTATAAAACCCACATAAACATTGCGTATTATGCTATAAAGTCTATAAAAAGGAAAATTCTGTTATTGCTGTGTGAAAATTGCACAATGATAGGTAAACTCATTGATTCCACTTGGGTAGTTCCATCATGATATTTCACAGAGCTGTGTGGCATATGATCATAGGGACTTCATCGTCTACAAAATTTATTCACAAGCTTCTGTATTTCTGCTAAAGGGGAAGAAGATTAAAAAAAAGCAAATGCACCACATAGTGGGCATTATAAATTAAGCATCATGTGATGTTTTTATAGACTCATAGCGTAAAGTCTAGTCTTCCTTTATATGTTCTGTGAAGCTCTGTCTTGGTTTTTGACAGACACACACACCCCTACCACCACTGTCCCCTGCCCTGAGCTGTATGAGTGGAGAAAGGCAGTTTTTTCATGTTCTGGTACAATTTCCTCTTATGTCAGCAGGGCTGAATAGCAACATTCACATGGCTTAATAAGAACTTTGAGTAGCTCAGGAAATAAAATAATGGATAAATGTTTTTGAAGCTATTGTTCTGTTGTCAGTTCTATTGTTCACCTACTGCTGTATTCAGGTGTAATACATTCCCCAGCCCTCTTTTTAAAAAGAAAAAATGTAGGGATGAGATATTTCACAGGTTGGTTGTCTCCTTATCAGTATCTACCTAACTTTGGATAGGCAAAAACTAAAGGGCAAGAACTATATATGTGAAAACACAGTTTGGGTTTATGTCACATTTGGCTACCCTTAGCTTGAACTTCTCTCTGGTTACTGACATGTTAGAGTAGTCTCCAAAATATTAACTAATCCTTTGGGAAAATTTCTGGGTAGCCTCCCAGTATGTACTTGTGGGAGCTCTATAGAGCTCTAGCCAGCTGTGCTGGGAAGCCCTTTGGCTGAGGGAAGTACCTACTCACTGACAGTAGCAGAGAAATGAACCAGAATAAAGCCGGCATCCAGGACAGGGTTGGTTTTGATTTTATTTTGTTTTCCTATTTGAATACTTTGGTTTAGAGTTTGTTTCTCAGGGTAATGTGAAACAAAAAGCCAGAAATTATCTCAGAATGAAGTTTTCTTGAGGGAGGGTGTATCTAGCCCTGTTTGCTATTCATAAGATGCTTTTCTTCTTGCCATGCCTACATCAAGGAATTTATTAGCTTTCTCATTGCTTTACGAGGCATTTGTTTGCTTTTCAATTATCTTTCCCCATCTTTCTGTGTCTAGTTCTTCAACGTTGTAATCAGAGGGATTTTTATTTTATGAGGCTATTTTAGTACTTGGAAGGTCTTAACCTCTAGCTGTCTTTTCTTTTTTCCCTCTATACCTCCTTTTCCCCCAAAGCCTTTTAGCATGAGTTTGAGAAGTCTTTCCTTTTGGCTTTATAGTTTTCACACTACTTTCATGCCGTGTGCTTATTTGTTAGGTCACTGCGGTGTTCTGTGTTCTTATTTCAGCTCTAGGCATCTTCATCCTTATTACTTTTCCTGCTGCTAAATCCAGGAATGTCAGATGTGATCCACAGGTCATTTAACTAGGTATAAAGCCTTTGTGTGTAACTTAAAAGAGGTATCTGTTTCTTAATAGTGTGCAGAACTGGCTGATTGGTCTGTGGTGGGTAGAGAGAAGAAATGTTCAGTCCTCAGGCAGCAAAGTCTATCTGACAGATTTCCAGTTGGCCAAGGTCTCAGTAGCCAGAAAGGCATGTAACCAAGCATGTTGGATTCTAGTTGTTCCCCTTGCCCTTCTGTCACCTCACAAGGCAGAAGGAAGCTGCTGTAGGAACAGGAAGAGGTGCTCTGTTACAAGATGGGCCTATGCAGAGTAATGGAGTGGGAACACACTGAATTCTGAAGGCCTGGGAATGTGAAATGAGGCTGAGGAGCTTTTTATGCTCACTCAGGACAAGGGTGGTTCTGGGTAAGTGTTTCAGTCTCAGATTGCCTTGAGACTTGAGTTTGACAGATTGCCTTGTTACATGAGTTCCACTGGAGCTTGAATAAAACAACATCACATTACTTCTGCTAGTAATATTACAAATTACAAATTTTAATACTAATATTACTCCATTACAAATGCACTCTGACACAGTCCAAACCTGCATGATGACATCCATTGACAGGACCTCCCAAATATTTTGGGAGCCCCAACAATATAGCACATTCCATTTTGTTCCACAAAATACAGCTATGCTGGAGAATTTGTAGTTTCTCTGTAGCTGGGAATTTCTTTATTACTATGGGTAATGAAGCCCACTTGCGGTTAATCACTGTTACCCTGGGGTAACATTGTAAAACGCTGCAGGACTTGGGGCAAGTCCCATCTATTTATTCATTCAGTTTCTATTTTTGGTCATTGCCATGATGCGGAGGAGATTGAGGTCAGTGATCCGCAGCCTCCACTCATGCATCTGGTTTGTCATGTGCATTGTCTCTGTCCAGCTGTTAATAATAGTTAATAATTGTCCAACTGACTAAGAAGCACCAAAGAGGGAGCAGAAAACCCAGTAATTTTCTTGTCTTCTCTGCCACTAGAAATAATTTTCTGTATGATTTTTCGTAAACCAGGAATTTAAAAAACACAATCTCACAGTGGGGTTAATAATTTCTTATTTGAACTTCAGCTTTGTCTAGTGTGTGAAGTAAAGAATTACCTTTTATCTAAAGGACAGGTATATCACTTACACTTAACTAGGTTAATTTTAGTCTCGTTTACTGACAGACGTCTCAACTGTAGCTCATGGCAGAAAGAACAGGCTGTACTGTACAAGCTGACCTTTTGAAAAGGTATAGGAAATACAATCATCTGAGGAAGGATTGGTTGCTATCTAAAGGGTAGTCTAGAAACAAAGAGGTTCCTGCCCTCCTGACCCAAATCTGTTGCTTGGTGTGAGGTGGCTGAAATTTGCTATTAGTGTTCCTTCACTTTATTTATTTTCCTAATTATCTCCTTATGATGATGAGCAACAGGTACCAGAAAGAAAAAGTTTTTTTCTTTCTGGCATAGATAAGTTGACCTGGTACAAGAATGCAGGAGAAAATGAAGTCTAGATTCTCCCTGAAAGAGAAATTTTCTGTAACACTTTGCAGCTGTACAGGAGCCTAATATGGCAGCTGTTCCACATCTGCCGCGTGGCAGGGGGGGAAGACAACACTACAAATATGGGGTCAGTGCAAAGTGTTACTGCACTCAACTAACTTCTCTCTCATGCCTGTAGAACTGACTGTGTTTGTGTCGGTGCAATCAGGATACCCCTCAGAACAGCATTGTTGCTTTGACTGACACTCCTCAAAAATGTCCAGAATGATTTCTTGAGAACTTTTGTTCCACCTGCAGCAGGAAGGAGGAATGTTTTCTTATTTCAGTGTCTG
This sequence comes from Loriculus beryllinus, assembly GCA_039877255.1. Taxonomy (NCBI): domain Eukaryota; kingdom Metazoa; phylum Chordata; class Aves; order Psittaciformes; family Psittacidae; genus Loriculus; species Loriculus beryllinus. The sequence continues at coordinate 61,006 of JBCJKH010035749.1, forward strand.
CAGTACACAATGCTGATATTAGGCTGAAAGAGCAGCTGTAAAAGTTTGGCTTCTGTTTGAGATGTGCTTTTATCTGGAATGACCTTTAATACCTTACACAGGGTTAGTTGGTATTTAGCTGAAACCTTACCGCTGATCATGCTGTGCAAACACAGCTGTGATGGCCAGAGGGCCCTTCACTTCCAAACCTACATTTGTGTTTGCACACAGATCTTTTTCTCTTTAATTGCTATGTCCATTAAAAAAGTACCATTTCAGGGTAGCAAAAGAAGATTGTGATTTTACTGGATGAACCTTAAGCTAGGCATTCATGGACAAGACTTACAGTTTAGCTGCTGCAGTCTCCTTCTTTGAGGAGACAATTGCAGATCAAATGATGTGTCTGATCTAATGCAACCACTGTATTTCTCTCACTGATCTTCAGCTAGACTTTTGACTGAGTTCTGGAGCAAGCAAGCACACACCTGTCTCTTACATATATACGTGCATGCACATGCACAGTCGTTTGTATATACTTTCTCTCTCAGTATGATAGTAACTTTTAAAAGTGGTTTATCAGAAGCATGCTTTTTAGCCCTGTTACAGTGTGTTTTCATTAAGCTGGAATTTAGACATGTGACCATATCTTTCGTCTCCTTGACATATTCTAAGCTGTTAGTGTTCAGTTGCATCCTTTTTGTAATGGTTTTCTTTTTTTTGGTTTTAATTTATTTTTGTCCACTTTTAATCTAAGTTTCATGTCTTCACAGGCCTATTTTCGAACAGTAGAACTTGTTCAGGAGCCTATTCATGGCTCACCAGGTCTGAGCTTCTACTTCAGAATCAATGACCGACCCATTTTCATTAAGGGCTCAAACTGGATTCCACCAGATTCTTTCCAGGACAGAGTGACCTATGACACGTAAGTCGCATTTTACATTCTCTAAGGCGAAAGCATCATGTTTTCTTCCTCCTGATTCTCCTTCTGCCCTCTATTGAAGTTTGGCATTAGCAGGTGGAACTCTTTTCAAGGTAGAACACTAATCGTTGTGGATCAGAGGCCTCAGAATTGGGGCTTAGTTAACATTAATAGATTCGAGTGACGTTCAAGGCATATAAGTGCAGTAACTGATGGGAAGGTGGTTGTTTGCTGTCCACAGTTTACTGGCCTTTCAGATATTTTTAGGGATGATCCTCAGGCTGTCTGATCCCCTTGCCTACAACATGTTCATTGGCACTCAGAGAAGTGCACTTCAGCCATGACCTAATCCATCTCATGCAGGGAGACATAACTGCATAACTCACTCTTCTCCCCCTTTGGTCCAGGCTTCTTGGATTTCAATGACACAGCACCCTAGAGTTACAGGTGGGATGGGGGCTGTGCTCTACTTTGACTTGGTTTTGCTGCAGGTAGTGGGGGAACCAGGACAACAGGGCATGTTCCAGTGTGCATTCACATGCAATTCAGAGCCTACCAGCACGATTAAAAAAAAAATAATGGAGCCTGAGTCCCTTAAAATGAGATTCAGTGTCTCAGTCCTTCTCCTCCCCCTCTCACTTTCTGCTTTTCGCTGTGCATTGCATTGTAGAACTTGGGAAGAGAATATAGATTTCTGAATGTGTTCAAAAGAGAATTTGAATTCAAGTGATTAATATCTAAAGCGAGGAATATCTAAGGAGAAAAGAACCACCTGATTAATGAAATATGGTATTTCCAAATCTGGTCCTGCTAGTGCTTCTGTAAAAGCACTTACTTGCATGCGTCCACTCCATCTATTTTGTAAGTGTTAACAGGACCAAGTAACTTCTTCTGCAAAAAGCATTACTTTTTGAGAGCTCTGTCCAAATATGCAGGCTTAGAAGGGATCAAAGTAGTCTGGTTTCTGTCAAAGGTATGAATGTTAAATAGCCTGCTAATGATGAATGTTTGGGGTTGGGTTTTCTTGTTGTTTTGCGAGGGGGGATTGTTGTGTTTGTGTGTGTGTGTATAACCTTAGAAACTCCAAAGTGATGCTGTTTCACAAAACTTGTAGAAATCTTGGGTTTTTTTGTGTTTGACAGATTACGGCTACTCTTGAAGTCTGCAGCAGATGCTAACATGAATGCGCTTCGAGTATGGGGAGGAGGTGTATACGAACAAGATGAATTTTACGATATTTGTGATGAAATAGGAATAATGGTAAAAACTATAAGCACAGAACACCTATTTAAAAACTGACAAGAACTTGTAAAATAAAACTCCACTCTAAATGAACAAAATAAGAGAACTAATATAAAAGTCCTAGACAGTGTTTCCAAAAGTCATGGTAGATACCAACCTGCAGTCAGATTCAACCTGACTTTTTAAAAATTTCTTTTGAATTTGAATGGTTCCTGATTTACTGAGGCTATCTGTTGAAAATGGAAGTGATGTTCTGGAGACTTTATATTATAGCCCCAGCTTGTATTTCTTCTTGTAACTAAAGCTACAAGTCTGTTGCTCACTCATCCCTAGTTCCCAGAATCTCCCTTTCATTTTTCTCCACACTGTCTTCTCTCCGTCTCTTACATTTCCCCAACAGGACTGTGTCTTTCTGTCTTCTAGCTTTTTTTTTTTAAACCAAAACTCTCATCTTTATGTACTGTACCTCTCTCCCAGTTCTACAGTTCCTACTGTCTTGGGAAAGAATGAAAGAAGAAATGAATGGCTCAGGGACTGGTACTAGTGATGCCACTCAGTGCAGGAAGTTGTTGTTTGCACTGTAATGATGAACATAATAGAAGAACTTTTGTGGTCTGTAGGCATCAACAGGGACTTGCAACAGTCAAGTAGCTGTGAAACATGTAGTGCATGGAAGGGGGCTTATTCATGAGATCAAATGATATTTTTCTCACAGCAACCAGAGTGTGGGGCCCTGTAGCTGTGTTTAGGGCTTACTCATGTGAGAATAGCCCTACTGAAGAAGCTGAGTGTTTGAGGATATGCCCCAGAGTGAGAGCAAAGGCCTTGCAATCTGACCTCAATTATGATTTAAAGTCTGCTGTATTTGAGTTTTGTGCTTTCAGCCACCTTGGAGTTATTAAAATACCAGAGAAAGTAGTCATGCTTTTCTCTGCTGTGAGAATGGATTTTATTTCTTTTAGAAGTATTTTCTCCTTTATAGCAATAGCTGAAAAGGTTTAGGGTTTCTGGGTTCTAACTGTCAACACAAAAATATTTCACTTGTTCTGAAGCCAGGCATGGAAGGCCTTATCCAAAGGGCCATTTTGAACAAGCTATAATTGAAAATAAATATAGCTCTAAGGGGAACACCTGCTGCAAACACTGATAACCATAGATGAGTCCCTTTGATTATGTGAGCTTGGAGGCACATATTAATAAGTTTTGATAAAATAGTCACTGGATGAGTGAAGGCCAACTTGAATCTCATATTAAAATCCAAAGAAGTGTGTTTGGTTTTACTCTAGAGCATAAAAAGCAGGGATGCAGAATCAATACCTTGCTGTCTTCTGCTATGTGTGCCTGAAAAAAAATAAAATGTTACATCTATTTTAGTCATCTGAATGAGTGCCCTGATTTTCAGGGCTTCCGAGCACTTAGTGCTTTCATTTTTGACACTAGGCACCTAAGTAGGCCACTTAGATCTGTGCCTATACAGTGTTCAATACAAGATTTAGATCTTATTTAGCAGCCAAAATAGTAGGCAGATGCAGAAAATCAGACCCATATTCTGGAGGGGGTGATGCTGGAGGCTTTTGGTTTTGTTTCTTCTGATGGTCTTGCAAAGGCTTAAAAGTGCATGGACTCAAACTGTGCTGAAGGAAAAAGAGTGATTGATCACTGAGGGGAAACAGAAAGTTTCTTTCAGTAGAGAGTTTTGACTCAACGCAGTCACTGTAACATTCTAGGTGATTCTTCAACAGCAGCTTTGCCTCTTTTGTACAGTGCTAGGAAGCTAGGAGTGGAACAATTCTAATGTATCCATTACCTCCTACTTTCCTGTTCCTATCTTCAGTTGTCCTAGGCAACATGCACTGGGAAGAGTTGAGGACAGTCTGACTGTATATTGTTTATGTAGTACAGTGTTCAGAAAAATTTAGTCTCCTTTGCTTTAATGTGCTCCTTCAAGAGATCTTTCCATTACCATTTCATTACCATAGACCAGTGGAAGTCTCAAAGTTGCAGCAGTTTAAAGAATAGAACAGGTTAACAAGAAATCTTACCCATTTCACTGGGCTTCTTCCTTTTTCCTCTTTTGTTATTCTTTTCCTTCAAGGTACAAATGGAGTTCCCTGTTGAATTGAAAGGCTGGCTGTTCTCTAGTGGTATCTACTTCATCTTTCTTTGAAGAGAAAAATCATTGTGTTGTTAGAGGATGTAGTTTGTTTCTGTCCCTCTTACTGGGTAATATTTGCTCTTTTTAAGATTGGTTTGTGCATTTGGTATGGAAGTGTTTGGTTAACAAATATACTTGGACGTCTGGTAAGTGTGCTTGATACCACCTCAGAAGAATTACTGTTTATTTTTAATAAGTAGTGTGGATTTGATGTTACACCTCCAAAGTAGTTAATACAGAACTGTTCTGTTCAGCTGGCAATTACCCCGTGTTCACATTTGGGCAGTGCATGGGTTCTAATTATTCCATTAACACTTGCTGAATGCCATCTACTGAGCAATATTCCACTCACCAGTGAAATTTGCCAGGACCTCATTCCTAAGGGTAAATACTTTGTAACTCTGATACTGAGGAAAGCTATAGTGGAGTATGCACATACTGGGAATGTAATTATTTTAGTGGTACTTCCCAAGAATAACAAATAGAACATTTCAGTTTAATTCTTTTTTGAGATAAATAACTTCTGTTTGAACAAAGGATTGTGTATGCAATTAACCTTATAAAGTATGTAAAATGGTGTGCTTTTTTTTTTCCTTTTCCCTGTAGATTTGGCAAGATTTTATGTTTGCATGTGCACTATACCCAACTGACCAGAATTATTTAGAATCTGTAGCAGCAGAAGTTACTCATCAGGTATTGTGTCCATGTGTTGAAGCTCTATTTCCAATTATCCATTTTTGATTGACTCTGTAAGTTAGCTTTCCAAAAGAAATGCTTATTAGGAAGTGTTTATTAGTGTACCTTTGTGTAGCAGACACTGTAACCTTGCTAAATCCTCTTTAACTTACTTGCAGGAGTAGTCGGTCAAGCAGAGGTACAGGCTTTCCTCATGTCCAAGCTCTTTCAAGGCTGTTTAAGAGCATTTACTGAGAGTAAACTCTAAGGTTTGCAACATACTTTAGCACAGAATTTAGCCTTCCATGTACTTCAGTAGGTGAGGATGGAGGTACATATATGCATGTGGTGGATATATGTCAGTATATTAAAAGTTTGCCCTTTTGTAAGTGTATACTACAAAAGTTTGAGCCTGGTGGAGAGCTGAGGGAATAGTGAACAGTGCAGATTAACCTAAGCATATATAACATGCATATGGACTTGTAATTCAAGTAGTAATAAAGTGATATTTTATTATTTTTAAAAGAAGTAATTTTGCTGGACTTCTGATGCTGTAAGTTGTATTTCAGGTAAGGCGTTTAAAATCCCATCCATCGATTATTCTGTGGAGTGGTAACAATGAAAATGAAGCAGCAATTGCAAACAACTGGTTCTCCATACCTTATGCCGACAGAGAAGTCTATGTCAAAGATTACGTTATGCTTTATGTGAAGAACATCCGAGAAATAGTTCTTGCTGTAAGTGATCTCAAGAAAATGTAGGGGGATGTGGCTTGATAGAAGCTTTTAATGTTTGCAGTTTGAGCAACTTGGGTTTCTTTTTTAATTTTTGGGGGAAATGAAAGAATTAGTTATATCTTTAACACTTTGTGATAGGCAAATGGATTCTGCTTCTGGTTTTTATTCCCATTTTTAATACCTCCACAAATGCCCTCACTTTCAGTGGACAAAAAGCAACTTGCCCATTCATCAGATTATCTTTATCCTGATTTTTTCCTTTATGTGTGTATGTAGAGTAGAATTGATTAAGAAGTCCCAAATTGATGTATAATTTTCTGTTAACCTAAAAATTCTGCTGGCCTTTTCCTACTTAGTTATCCCATATATAGTATGACCTTGCTGACTTCAGGGTGTGTTAATTTTAGTCTAATCTGTACTTTTCAGGATAAGATACATTTCATGCTATGAGGTTTATGACCTGAAGTTTCTCGTTGGCAAAGACAGGCACTCAGTATGTAGGTGACAGCAATATTATTGCTTGTTATTGGAAGCTGCTAGTATTGTCAAAATAGTTGTACTCTGAAAATATAGAATACCTTTTTACTGAAAAAGCTGAGATATAAGGAAACACTAAAGTGAAGCCAGATTTGAAGGAACTTGCTGAAAAGGATCACACTTAAGGGCATTTATGCATTCTAAATGGTAATGTTACAGATTTCTGGTTTTCAGTTAGGTTTTTTTGAGAATGAGTTGTTAGTAAAGGTATGCTGTGGTGTTTTGGTTATTAGCTACATGAGTTGGATGGCCAGTGCGTGTGCAGCAGAGTGTTCTGGCTTGATATTGTGTTTTAGTTACTCATCACTTGTGCAGCATCACTGTCCAAGACAGACCGTCTTTTATTTTAAACCCATAGCATAACTATTTTGAGTGCCAGAAGAAACCATACAGTCAAATAATTTCAAGTCCTGGTAATACAAGCCAGCTGAAGAAACCTGTAACTACTACTAGCAGTACTGGACTGTAAAACTTAAAAAGAACTTCTAAGTTTGAGCTAAAGACTTCAGGGAACCCAGGATATCCTGTAGTAGATTGTTTCAGTTAATTATTAATTACTCATGTCAAAAAAATAAGCCCAAAAAAAAAAGAGGGGGGAGCTGGGCTGTTCCTTAAAATGAAGCACATGTCTAAGTGCTTTGCTATATTGGAGCCAATTGTTGTAACTTGTGATTGGTAACTAACTTGGGCCTCTATCTTACTACGAGTATGGTAGTAAATTAATTATGCCTGCAAAAGAATTCCTTCAGTACTTTGTAGGGTACTGCTAAAAGATTTAATATACTAAATCTACTGAGGCTATAAATAAAGGCAGCTCTGAACAGTTTGAAATGTTACCCTTTTTATAGTCTCATCTGTCTTGACATGCAGAGCCAGCCAAAGTGACAATAACGTGCAATGCTACCATGCAAGCATTATTAGCAGAATACCTCGGCTTTGTTAGGACTAAATTTAGGTGACTACTTAATAAAAAGGGAAAATCATGGCCTTTGTTCCTGCAAAAACACTGAAAAAGTAATGATTTTCCATTAAAAAAAAAGTCACAGTACTCAAATATTAATGTTCCTTGAGTTTATTTTTCACGAGGCATACTTTAAATAGCTTTCATTAAGAATTTAGGAGAATGTAAAGATAGAAAATCTCTTGATGTGTGGAGAGAATTCCTTCGAACAGCAGAGCAAGCAGTATCATGCCCAGCTGTCCTCCAAAAACATAAATAAGAAGCTAATTAAGTAAGTACAGATGATGAATGTCAGGACACAAAGGGGAATGTTTCCTAGGTGGTGATTCAAATTTGGAAAAGGCATGTTCTCCTTGCTGCCCTGCCTTTTCAAAACATGGTCTGCATGTTCTGATTATAAAATCCAATCGCTTTGTGATGGGGTTGTTGTTTTGCTTTTAAATCCCAGGAAGATAAGAGTCGTCCTTTTGTTGCATCCAGTCCCACCAATGGCTTAGAGTCAATTAAAGAAGGTTGGGTCTCTCAGAATCCTTATGATACCCATTATGGTGACACTCACTTTTATGACTACAGCATTGACTGCTGGAACTGGGCAGCATATCCTAAAACTCGTTTTGCTTCAGAATATGGATTTCAGTCATGGCCTTCCTTCAGTACAATCAAAAAGGTAAGGCTGGCTTCCACACCTTACTGTCCCCTCTGCTCTCATTTAGTGAGGGCAGTGAACCTCTTCCCAACAAACTACAGCGTCTGAACTGTAGCTGGGATAATAAAGAAAGAAAGAACAGAAAGAAACATGAAAAATGCTTAATTGTGCTGAATTTTAAAATTTATTTATTTTTTAACTTTTCCCATTTCTTTTACTTAAATAATTTGGAGCTTTTATATATTGCATATAAGAAAATTTGGTTTTGTCTCCTGTTACGTTTAGGTGTTGTATATTCTTGTTGTATAGTCTTTTTTATCCAGTTGGGACAGACACATATGCTGTTTGTCCATTTGTTCAGAGAGAGGTGAGTATCATGTTGATACTCATACATACAATTAAAAGCTGTTCAAAATGTACCTTTCAATTTGCAGGGCAAAGTATATTATCCAAGACATCATCAGTAAATTCTTTTATATTAATAGCAATGAAAAAAAAATCAGTCCAGTCTAAAAAGGAACAAATTTAAAGAAAAAGATTTTATAGAGATTGTAATTACAATGCAAGCTGTCAATAAGTGTATGAGCTACACTGCAGTGTTGTCATTAGTTGAAAAAACCTGTTTCATGATATGTGTTTTCAGAGGCAGGTTTTGAAAATATGCACATCATTAGACTCTATAGCCCTACTAACTTCTGTAACTTTTTTGCCAAAATGTGTCTGACTAGAGTTCTTTCTTCTATCTTAATTTAGGGTGTTCTGATTTACAATGAATGCAAGAAAACCTCTGAGGTACCTTGGCGAAACTGAAATTTAGGAAGAATATGCCATTCTTTCTAATGGCATATGTTGAACCAAAATATCACTCTTCTGGGTTCAACAGCAATGTCTGCTTTCATTTATTTCTACAAGGAGTATAAGAAAAGGGTGTTACTCATTCAAAATCCATGCATGACTGCACAAAGCACTATAGAAATATACTGCTATTTTTAAAGGGTTTTGACGGTATCAATGGGCTGTAATATGGATATTCTTTCCTGAATATCCTATCAGCCATTAAATACACATTTTGCCTTTTCATTCTGATCTCTTGCTTTTGTGGGTTTTAAAAGGTTTCCTCCACTGAGGACTGGTCCTACACAAGCAATTTTTCTCTCCATCGACAACACCATGAAAATGGCAATGATCAGATGCTTCAACAGATTGGGTATCATTTCAAGCTTCCCCAGAGCACAGATCCCATAAAGAAGTTCAAAGATATGATTTACCTCACTCAGGTAACACTGATGTCTTTAGTATAATACTTATTCCAATAGATACTGTCCCCTTTATCTGGGCCTATTATTTTAGGTAATGTTCAGTCATACAGAAAATTTCTTCATTGAAGCATTGAAGAATCCAGTTTAATTTGGAACTAGCTTGTCTCTAGTTTATTGGAATGCTTCTTGGGAAATTTCCCAGAAACTGGCCCAGCTGGGAGATAGCCTGGCTGTGTGTGCTACCTTAGTCCATATCCCCCTGTCATGGCCCACTCATGAAGCTGCCTTGGGGATGCAGAGATGTGCTGCCTTTCTTGGTATGCAGTTATTCCTAGCTCTACACTTTTACCTCCCATTCCGGGGTGGGTATGTTTTCCTGTTCATGTGGCCCCTATAGGCTTACTGCTTTGATTTTTGCCACAAGGAATACATGAGCTTTTGAAACGAGACTATTTCTAGAGAATGCAGTTCTCTATGAATGAGGTTATTGGTAGCTTTTGTTATGGACTCATTGGTATTTTAGAGAATCTATTTTGTTAGGGAGTTTTTTTAAATCAGTAGGTTATATTTTGCTCTTCATCTGTAGTAGCTTACTTCATGCTTGTTTCTTCATGATTTCTATCTGACTTTTAAATGAGGTTAAGTGACTTTTAAATGGTGATAGGCAAGTTTAAAGTGCTGTTACTTTTTGTCGTGTTCCAAGAATTTCAGAAACCCTCTTGATGGGAATAACTGCACATTCACTAAGTTTTTAATGTGTGAGAGCTGCCGTCAGCAAGTTTTGTATAAAGCCGAAACAGCTGGAGAACTTCAGGCACTGATGATGAGAAAAAGGCTAGATGATACTGTGAAATTGATAAAGGGGGTAAAATTTGCTCAGTGAGGTTCTGGCTCAGAAAACTGAGAATTTCTGCAGGGTTAAGTCTGTGAGGGCCTTATTAACAGGTTAAAAAAGATAAGAATGTCAAAATAAGGATAGCAAAAAGGATAAGAAGATTAAAGTTGGCTCTAGTGGTTAACTAGAAATGTTATTTTTACCTTTTGAGCTCTCCTAGAGACCATTTTCTCTATTTTGAGACTTTCTTTTAATACCTCCCCAGCCTAGTACTAAACTTTGTGAAGAAAATAACAAGCAGTTTGGCTTCTATTGAGAGTTTGGCCAATTAAAAATTCTGAAACATATTTTTTACAGGCAAGGTAGGGAAAGAGAGAAGTGGGAGTGCAGGTGAAAAAAAGGTTGCTCTTTAGTGCAATTTTGACTATATACTGGGAATGTGTGTTATGTATTCTGAGCATAGGGATTTGGACATCATAGTAATGTACCCTGGAGGTAATGCAGCATCACATCATTTTGCAACTCTTGGGTGTTTTACTTACATTAATTAAAAAAAATACTAAATTTATGTATCTTTTCCTTGTCTTCCATTTGCCTTTCAAAGACTGTTGCCCAGTGTCCTTCACTGGATGGAAGGCAGGAAGTAGCCCATCCAGAGTTTATCTAAACTGTCAGGAGCTGCTAGGGATAGATCTTTTTCAAATGGAGGCCCACAGCACTGCAGGTATATACTGTTGAATGTTAAAGTTATACGCTGTTGCTGTGAAGTTTATGTTGTATGTTAATATATACACATGTGCTTCAAAAATAAAGTAAAATCCAAAATGCAATACTCAAAAAAAAATTAATTTTTTATGTGTTTGTTGACCAAGGTGATGCAGGCTCAGTGTGTAAAGACAGAAACTGAATTCTATCGTTTTAGTCAAAGTGAAATAATCAAGGGAGAAGGACGCACAATGGGAGCTCTGTACTGGCAACTCAATGACATTTGGCAGGCACCTTCATGGGCTTCCTTGGGTAAGTATTGTGACAGTCTGGTAAAAAGCATCAGCTATCAGGCTTGTTTTGTTTCCCTCATCCGGAAGTATCAGCATATGAAGTATGGCTCTGCAGTCTCTCTTAGGCAACTTGGAACATGTTTCTGTCAGTCCTTTACAAATGCTTTCCAGAAGGGTATTTTTAACGATCATCCTAATAGTCTGTGAAAATGGAAGAGGGTAAAGAACAAAGCAGTTCTTTTTCAGTGGAAGTTTTGCTGTTTAAGTCAGATTCAGCAGCCATGAGCTCTTACCGTTGTTTTAGCAAGGTTTAGTTTAGAAAAGTGAAAATCATGTGTAACCGTAATTTCTTAAAAACTCATTTTGTTTAAGCAGTATTCTCATTTTTCCCAAGGATGTAATATCATTGAAGTCAGACAGAGCTGCCTATTAAGAATCAGTAATGATTAAGATTGAAGGCACAACCCCCTTGTGAGGTAAACTTTCAACTACACTTGCTTTTCTTGTATAGAGCTGGATCTTCCTGAAACTGTATGATAGATCATACAGGTTTTTCCAGAGAAATATTGCATTTTTTATGTTTTTGGTTTTTTTTTTAATTAGAAAGGTTTATTCTTTTAAAATTGGAGACTTCTAAGAAATTCTCTTTCCAAATGAGCCTGTCCTAGAAATTCGCCATTGTATTTACTGGCTTAGGTGTATGGGTGCATGTATGTGCCCACCACCAT
>JBCJKH010035751.1:3867-22719 GCA_039877255.1 Loriculus beryllinus
GAAGCCTGGCAGCTCGAGTTAGGATCCTTGAGGGTGAGGAGCAGGCGTGATTTTTAACAGTGCCCGGCATGGAGATTTAAAAAAAAGTTAAAATTTCTATAAGCCATGTTTAAATCTGCTGATTACAAAGAAATGGCCTTTACGAGCAGTACTGTATCTTTTAATGCCATTTTAAAAGAGGCACTTGATACCAGAGACATCCAGCAATCTCCACTGTATTCAGTGGTTCAGGAATAAAATCCCACAGGCAGCAGAAATCAGGTCTCTTCAAGAGAGATGATAAAGCTGGATTTATTATTTTTTTTAATAGCAGCATTACTGTAGCCTCAACTAAGGTGCAGAAGCTCATGTCTTTATCCCTTCCACAGATAACACATATGGAGTACGGAGGGAATTGCTGCCAGATAGGAGGGAAGAGATGGCCTGGCTGAGTCCAAATTTTCTCATTTTCAGTGGAATCAGTGGTCTGACCACCAGAATATACTTACTTAACCTAAAAAGGTTTTATATTCCTCTTCTTCCTACCATTTCGGAAGTGATGCTCCTCATTGTTTTTATATGCCTCCAAACACCCAGGACTGTGTGTGGATGTCTGTTAATGCTAAGAGGCCTGAAAAATCAATAGCTTGCACTTGCAAAGCCTATTTGATCTGCAAACTGTCTACTGTGAACTAATTTCCAGGACAATCACATGAGGTAAGAAAATATTTCCACTTGCACAATAAAAGGAAAACAGTGAGGTGAGATGACTCAAAGTCAAAGGAAGAGTTCATGTCACTGCTGGGCTGCAGCTCAGGAGTCAATTGAAAAGTTACTCTGGGGAATAAACGTGCACTGGCAAGCAGATGGACGTGATGATTTACATCCTTTCCTCCCGTTTTTTTCTTCTTTTGCTCTTTTTTCTTAATTATTACTATTATTATTGTTACTATGACAAGCTCCTTGAGGCAGGAACTTTGTCTAACACACTGCACAACGCCTAGGAGGCTTCTAGGTCCCACTGTGATTAAGCACGTAACTCCGACACCCACGGTGCTTTGATTTACTAGCTGCTAATCCTGGGCTCAAACCACTGGAAACATGGTATCTAGTAACGAATGAGACATCCTAAAGCAGAAATTCAACATTTTAAAATGATCACAAGCTCAATTTTAAACAGTGAGAAGATTATAAAGAAGTCACTAAGAGTCATGCTTTTAAATAAGTGAAAAAGAAGAGAGTAGATCATTTAGCACGTGTTGATATAACATAAATTACAGAAGGTGAAAGCCAGCTAATGTGCTAAGGGAATTACATTGTAAAAATCTGTATTGGTTATGGATAGTTACATATCAGTGATGGATGTATTGGGTTGGACTCTGCAACTGTTGGTGAACAGCATTTGTACAAGCAGCATTAAAGACCATGGAAGGAAGGGAGACCTATTCCTCAAATGTAGTCACCTTTGATTGGAGAGCCCTACAATCAATGCTTTTTTTTCTCACTGCAGGGTCCTCTATGGTCTTGGACACATAAGTTGAACTGCAAGAACACCTACAGGATGAATAGCAGTGCGCATGACATGATCTGCATAGCCAATTTACACTGCACACAGAGCTGCCAAACAGGACCCCACAGCCAACATATGTGCCAGAGATACTACCAGGCACCTTCAGGAGCTTCCAGTGTTAGAGAGATGATTTCCAGTGCTAGAGAGGTACTAAGTTTAGCTTGATATTGCTGATCCAAAATCCCTTAGAAATGTCATCATAAAGTAATTTTGTTTAATCATTTCAAATGTTCCATCATTTACCTTCAATTATTGCATGGTGGAAGGCTTTAAATGATGCTTGTTTTACAGAACAATGTATATTAGTCCTTCTCCTCGCCCACTATGCAAGGCTGTAGCAGGGACTAAGTTGCCTCAGTTTCCACTTGTTGTCCATATGGTCTTTTGCATCACCTACAGTACAAGAGGAATGTTATTAACTAGATTAATGAGATCACCGAAGTTTGCCTGCCAGAGCAAGCTGTGCCCCCTTGAGATGATATCTACTGCAAAATCCCAGCAGAACTGAAAATGTCTGGAATATTTAACTATCCTTTTACTACTGCTGGAAAAACATGACAAACATGGGCCTTGGAGAACAAGAATTTATCACAGAGTCTCAAGAGTGCTCTCCTGAACATAAAAGCCACTATTCTTTCTCTCTCCTCTCTGGCATACCTCTATTTCTGGGTGCCTCTTCAGGACATGGTGCTGCAGCAGAGCACTGAATTTGGCTCAGCCTGTGAAAGCAAGGACGTGTGAGGATTTCTTGAGACAAACCAAGCAAAAGCATCCATAAGATTCCGGATGCGTGGCAGAAGGGTGAAGCATTGTTTTAGTGTGCAGGGCAAACGTGGCATCCAGCTCCAGCAGGCTTCTATGCCGGCTGGCTTAGTGAGTACAGAAGAAAGCAAACCCCAACCTACTGAGAAGAGTAACGTTCATATCAATTAAATTCAACACTTGCTAACCCCATATTAGCTTATATAAATATTAATATTACTTCAGCATGAAAATATCCAGTCTCTTTCAAAATCTAGGTGCAGATGTGACAGTTCAGAGACAAATTCCAGAGGCAGAAAACTGCTGCTCTGGAAAGATGTACTGACCTATAAACACTATTTCTAAACCCACTAGTGCCTCCTGCCTTAAATACTGCAGCAAATACTATTTTGGGAATGCCAGGGGTCTGCCTCTATTTAAATGATGCCAGCAAGAGACTACCCAAAGTGTAACTGGATTTTCAGACACATTTCAGCTTAATTTTAGAGTAAATTCATTAACATCAATGTGCACAAGAGTGAAATTTGGTTTGTTGGCACGTTAGTTAAAATATCTCTTAAACTAATCTATGTAAGACTGAAGAGAAGCTTACTGGATTTGCCCAATATATGTGGAACACTAAACAAAGTAATGTAGTGGCTTGAATTAAAATTCATTGTTTTCTTGAGAGCACAGAAAAGTAATAAATCAGTGCAGTAAATTACCCCTGTGCTGTGAAATTAACATCCGTATACATGCTATAAAAATAAGAATTTACAGCCTTAATGAATCTTTTTTTTGTTTTTTATTAACTCCATCTTCTGTTTTATTTACCTCCTTTCACTTGCCTCTCACCCCAGAGTAACTCACTCAGCTGAGGGCAGCTGTGGCACTCCAGTAGGTTTGGCTGGGAGATTGTCAGAGCAGCAGCTCTGCCTTTCTCTTCCTTCTCATCTCCATTGCAAACCACTCACCAAGGAGCAAAGCCCTCTGACCCTGTGTTCTGCCAAAGCAAACCTGAGCTCTCCACAGCACAATAGTCAGGTTAAGAGGGAAAATTGTGGCTCCCCCAGCAGCCACACTAGGGTTTAAGCTGACTCGTAGCTGCTGGTGATGCTAAGCACTGGGAACGCCTCCATCACTGCTGTATGTACAACACAGCTAGGAAACAAAGGCACTGGAGGATGCCTTTCCCCCTCTGTGGTCATGTAACCCATACAGTCACTTTAAGAACATGTTACCCAGCCCCTCATAAAACTCTGCCTTGCAACACCTCTTTGCCAACTATAAAGAAAAATCCCTATTTGCTCTCTTGTACCTGCCAAACCTAGGCAGCAGCCTCCACCAGTTTGCAGAACAAGGCGGCCTTGTTCTCCAGCGTGAATGATATATGGTTTCACACATACTCATGTGCCACATTATTCACTTACTGCTTGTACCTATGAATATCAGCTCACGAGACAAAAGTGCGGGGCTGAGGTGCAAAGTGATGTTCAGCTGTGTTTTATTAAAACAATTAGGGTGAGAAAACAAAGACCTTCATGGGAGGTTGCCCACACCGCCTTTCCATACCTAGCCATAGCAAGGCTTCTAACGTTCCCATTCTCCTCCCCCAGAGCACCTATTTAAACCCCAAGCCCACAAGGGAGATCTCCCACCACACACGTGTACTTGTGCTCTCAGCACAAACTGCCCAGGGTGACTTTAGTGCCAAAGTCTTGCTCTCAGCAGCTTTTAGCAGCTCTTGGCTCCCACATGAGCAACTCTTCCTCTCTCTGAAGCCCATAGAGCAAATTGCAAGTGATAACTGTGAAAGGTCTGAAGACTGCCTGCACATGGATCCAAATGCATGCGATGTATGTGCAGTTTGATAGCACCTAAAATAGCCACCCAGAGCTGTGCCAGTCTATAAAACTGAGGGAAGTGACAGGTCGTCTACTAAAAGCTTTCTTCTACCTATAGACATGGCATACAAGGAGTATCGTTGTTTCTGCTACCCAGATAATCAATTAAGATTCCAAGATTCGTCCGCAATTATAATCTTCTATCAAAACTGAGAACAAAACCTGGACTCCCTATCTCCCTGCTTCATGCCGTGATCAGGTAGCAACACACATATTGGTACATGTGCCTCTGGGAATCTGCATGACTTGCACAAGCTATAAAACAGCTAAAAGTGAGATTTAACAACACTGACAAACACTGTTGGAGCTCAAGTCCCTGCTGAGCTCCAGCAACCACTGAGAAGGAGCACTAGACTGTGCAAAGACAGAAAAGGACACACCACAAACAGGGTGCAGCAACACTCAGGGCATTCTTCTTTGTGCTAGCAAGGACTACCTAAGAAGATGGGATTATCCACCTTTCCCAGGCTGTGCTGTGTCCATCAGCACTGCAGATAAACACATCATCTGCAGGTAGGCCAGAAATGCCTGAAATACCACCAGACACATGCCATAAGCCATGACATGCCTTGGGCACTCTGTGCTTTGTAACAAACTGAGTGCAATGCACCAAGTCCTAAAAATAAGAAAGAAAGCACAGGAGGACAAGGCCTTATTGTCCAGCAACAGTGAGAAATTTCTTGCTGTGATAGAGCCAAGTAATCTAAGGAAGCGATATGCAAACCATGATCTGTGCTTCTTTGCAGTGAAGGAAGTCAAACTCTGCTGTCACACCTGCCCTCCTGAGCCTTTGCATAATCTGCATTTAGGGGATGCTTATTTCTGACAGAGACGTTTAACCCTGAGCACATTAGCAAAGCCCAACCAGTCAGCAATAGGAGTAACTTCTCAGTACCTCAAAAGCATCCGAGCACTCCAGCCAACTCCCTGTCTCCAGTTGAGGCTGACTTCTGCTGCTTCCCACGCAAGGATGTAAAAATGCAGGATGCTGCCTTCAGCACCTGATTACTCACAGGAGCGAGATGTCAGTTTGCTGGCACTGCCTGAACTTCCGAAGTGACACAGAAAATAGAAGATCCCCTTTCTTGCAAACGACTGCTCTCCCCTGATGGCAGGAGCACGCTCGCTCAGCCCATGTATGCAGCAATCGCCACATATTTGGGTTCATGTTAAACCTTTTCATCTCGATTATACAGCATGCTGTTGCATTTAGGGCTACTGTGCAAAGTACTACATGAGTTATTGCTGTGCTGAATTCCAGTGAGCATGTGGGGCCAGAATGCTATGAACCTCTCCTGTGTATGCAGAAGTCGCCTGTATAAAACAACTGGCGTGTGAATTGCTGTCGTAGAGAAACTAGTGCACTGCAGGGAGATGGTTGAAAGGAGTCTAGCTAGAGAACCCCAGGTGTACTTTCTAGGGAAATCCATTCTGCTTTTATTCCTCAGACATCAGCATCCCATCAGGATAAAGCCACCTAATGTCAAGGCCAGGCAGGCAGAGCTTGACACACGCCAATACTTCCCAAGGGAGGTTGAAATCCTTGTGTTCACAACGGCAAACTTCCGGGACAAGGCACCGTTATGCACACACAATCTCTCCATCCCATCATTTTCAAAGGCAAAAATAAACCAGAAGAGGCCACCTTGCCTGACTCTCGCTGCTCTGCGTTTGTGTGGTAGAAGAGGATGGTTTATCCCCTCCATGACAAATCACAGCCAGCCACTAGACAGGATGTTCACTGAGCACAAAATGGGCTCTTTGGGAGTTGCCCAAGCAGCAACGCTACTTATCCTAAAGCCTTTAAGTTTCCAGACAGCAATTTCCACAGCAGAAAATGAAGATGAACCATCATCAGTGTTAACTGTGACAACGAAGACCACTTTGTTAGGGAAAAGTATCCCTGCAAACTGTTCCAGTGGCATAAGGAGCCACCCCACAGGGTGTGCTACCAGGCTAGGGTGCTGTTGGGCTGCAGTGTGCCCAGCTCAGTCCTGATCATGGGCTCAGACCGGCTGCCATGTGGATAAGTAGAGCTGTGCTAAGCAGGCTGCTCTGCAGAGGAGCCAACAGGAGGGAAGCACAAGCAGAGTCCTAACTGCTACTTTGCCCAGATGGGATTTGTGGGGTGGGGAGGGGGAGAAGAGATGCAGATGGAATAGCCATCTTCGGCCATTTCAAGTGCTAAAAATAAGTGAGAGATATGCCTTAGGGCTCAGCAGATTGAACACAGTGATTATACGTACTCCATGATTCTTCACCTGGGCTTCTGCCTGAAAAGATCCCGACCCCTTCGTATGCCACACATTGCAATAGGATTGCCCAGCCAAATGTTGGAAGCCTATTTAGCTTATCATTTTCCTACACCAAATTAGAAATGTTCCCTCTCAGATCTATTCCTTCTGGTTTTTTGCTAGATAGAAATTTGCAGCAGATATAAATAAACTTGAAAATTCAAATCAAAACCAGGAGTGTTGCAACCAGCATAAAGATGTGTGAATCCTCTGAACTACTTTGATAAAGACCAGCTTGTTGCTGCAGAAGACCCCTTCTACTCTTTAACTTCAGACCATGCTGATGGGTCCCCACCAGCTAGATGAGTGAGGGGATGGATGGGTACACACCGGAGTGAGGACCACCTGCAGGCAAGCACCCATCAGAGCATCCACAACCTTGGGATAAGTCTACTGCAATGACTTCTTGATCAACAAGACACCTAAGACACCTGGTTCAGCAAAAACTCTGAGGGTACAGAGATGTGCAGAGCCAGTCTGCACGGCTGCAATGCTCCACCACCAGCCAACAACAGCACTTTAACTTAAAACAAGCACTGTATTTGCAACACTGCACCCACAGGCTACATCCCTGGCTGTTACAAATCAATGCAAACACATAGATTTTATGGAGAACCTCCCCTCACTGCTACAACCTGCTAGGACAATGGCAGTGACATTGGCATTCCCATGGCATCCCATGGATACATTCTGTCTGTTCCCATGGCACTAAACACGGCCCTTTTGCCTTAGAGATCACTAATTGACCTTCCTCTCCTACATCCTTCACACAAGGCTGTCCCCAGGCAAAGTGACCGAAAAGAACATGGCATAGAAAACAAAACAAGTGAGGCAACATTTTTGTCCTCAAGACTGTCACGGGATTCAGCAATAGGCTTGGCACATACACAGCAGAATATGACCAGTCTTAATTTGAGCACATCATCTGGTACACCCTTGTGGTGTTGGACACCTCTAGTTGACATCTGCCAACTAGCTGTAGCAGACTATTTACTAAATCAGAGGGCTGCATAAAACACAGACTGCTGGATCTGTTTGCCAGTGCAGGATTGAGAAGCCCAAGCAATTTAAATGAAATATGTGCTTAACATATCATTTATATACTTTATTTGGGAAGGAAGAAAAGTTGTTGATTGTTTTCCATTTTGAGGCAATTTTTCCAATGAAACTATTAAAGTCTATGGGACTAAAAGAAAACTGCAGTCAAGTTAAATTGAAGTCAAAGCATGAGAGATTGTATTGCATAATTTTATCACTTATTCCAAATACTACACTTTCAAAAGATTTTAGTCCTTTGTATGTTGTAATATGTTTCTTGGAGATAGGAATTTAAAATTTAAAGAAGAAAATTGTAAAAATCACTTTGAACGTCTAATCTAACAGAACTGTGGTCTTAAGCAGCCAGTTTATACAAGCAGGTTTAGTGATATGAACAAATTATATGCAATGTTAGATGTAATTTATAAATTCATGAAAGTTTACATAGCATTCAATAGACAAAGTATATAACTAAATCTTTATATAATTTGGACTTAACCTTAGAGAGGTGTAAAGGGGATCCAGTTGTAGTTATCTTCTGCTACACGGTCTTCTAATCAAGCCTTCTTGTTGGTACAAAGAGAAAGAATGAGAGGCAGTTTCTGAACACTGCAGCAGAAGGCATTCCAGATGGACATAAGAAAAAAGTGTCCATAGAGACAGAGAATGTCTATTCCTAGAGGTATTCAAAATTCAGCTAGGCAAAGAATACATAAATATATATACATAAACTATGTGGTTAAAAGTATTGCAGGCTTTTGAGGCTTGATTCATGGACAGTATTGTTCTCTCCTGTATTCTTGCCTTCATCTCTGAGACACTGCATTTTTGAACCTGCTCTTATATAACCTTCAGGGTTATATTTTATGTATTATATAATTATATATTAATATTGTATATCACTATATATACTCATATTATGTATCATATTATATAATATATTATATAATAATTGTTATCTGCTACATATATATAACATAAATGTATCATAAGCATTATCTTTTTGTTCTGATGGAAGGCATTCTGACTATCTCAACAGACCACAGGCATGGGACGCAATGCAAACTTATCACTGTTATACTGAAAAAGCTTAATTTTAAATGTTGACAAGAATAATCTTCATTTACACTTGGGTCCTGCTTTAATTCTACTTGCAATCTAAAGATGAGCATTAAGAGCTAGAATTGATAAATTTTATTGCACACTGGTACAGGAGATCAGAAATGGAAAAAGTATTTCCACTGATATATATTGTGGTACTACTTCTGCCAGGATTAACCAGTCAGGCTTTGTCCCTTGGAACTTGAATTAGCAGCTAGCCTAAGGCTCAGAAAATGGGATAACGCTGCTTTTACTGAGATTGCTTCTTGAATCCTACTTGGAATTGTACTGCTGACACCGGGTTGATATTTGAAAGCAGCATATGTAAGTACATAGCTACAGGTCCTGGATTTATCACATTAAAACTCTCATATACTTCATGTCCTATTGTGTTGTTATCACTGCTGTTTTCAGGTTACAGCAGAGTTTTTTGGGTGGTACGTCAATTATGGTTATTCTCTACCTGTCTAAAGATCTTAGCTCTTTTTCGCTTAAGCCCACATAAAGAAGTCTAATAAATCACTCTGGATGGAAAAGCTCTTTTCTTTCCCAGGAAAGAAGTGACATACACATTTCAACTTGTGCCTCAGCCTTCCCTGGTACAGGTTTCTCCCAGCCTCCCTGCTAAGACACCTGTTAAAGTCTTCCAGTTATCTTTGACAGGGACTTTTACTCGCTAAACCCTAGTTTTATTATACTATTAACATCTATATAGAATTTAATTTATATTAACTTCTTTCTTACCTGCCAGGTAGGGGGTCCCAACGTCATTCTCAAATATACACCTGTAAACACAGATCAAGTATAATAAAGAGAACACTTTCTGCGTACCATCTGAAGTAAGGGTGGTATTGGACCCACTGATTTTTAATCAACGTAAGTATTTTAAGAGCAATAATCTAAAAATGCCACTAAACATATCAAAGTACAAATCCTATTACAGATAAATGTGAACTCCATATGAGAAATCCCTTGTTATTACTACTAATATCCCATTTTTGCCCACATCACTTTCAGTGTGACTTGTTTCCTAAGTTTTCTCTTGGAGTGTTCTGGATTTCATTGTAATGGCTACAAAGACAGCATCATCTTATTTTAATCTCACTCAAATTCTAAAAAATTTATTAAGATGTTTTTATTCTCCTGCACGTTTAATGAAAGGAGGATGTTTCCTGAAGACAGGTATTTCAATCTGCCCATATTTCCCACTGAATTCTCCAGAGCTCTCTGGTGGCCATTTAAATATGGAACTGGGTTAAAATCATACTCCAAATCAATCTCTGCTTTGTATTTGTTTTGTCTTGTCCCACTGGCACTGTTGAGTAGCTAAGAGTGTTGGAGATGAGCAGGAGACCACCTTTTACCTATAGCCCACTGAGCTGAGCTTGTCATCTTGTGTTAGCTAGAGGTACCTTCCTTGTTCCCAGTGAATACGCACCTGCATAGCAACATGACTAAGTTTACATCCTTTCTCCACAGAGTAAGACTGTGTCCTGAACTGATCAGGCTTCACTGTGGTCTATAATGATGCCCTGAAACTGGGTAACATTTGTTAGAGCTTTAGCCCCAGCTTCAAGATATTAATAAAGTGGATTTGGAATTCCCATCTCTCCTGTCTCGAAGCAGGGAATGTGTGGCCGATATGGAGGTAGAGTGGTATATCACAGCATACAAGTTTACAGAATAGCACTGCATCTCCTAAGAGATCCCAAATGCTGATATCAAGTCACAGACATCTTGAAAAAAGCACACGGCTCAAAGGTTGTTGCTCACCACAAAAATACAGATGAAGATGGCAAAATAATGTTACAGCCTTAACTTCATGCTTTAGTGCATGCTTTACTGGCTTCCCAGCTATTCATAGAGAGCCTGTTTCAAAGGAGCAGGATCTCCCAAAGACAGGCTATAGTAGAAGTCATTGAAATCAATATTTCCCTTATCAAGCTTTTCTTATATTCAAACATAGCAGAAAATTTTATGCCCAGAATGAACAAAACATTGAAAACACTACATCTTAAGCAAAGAAATTAGCCTCATTTTAACACTAAGTCTTAAACCATTGGCTAAATTCTTTGCTCTTTTAACATGCTTTGAGAAATACATATTTTCATGCTTTTGCTGTTTCAAAATTATGTCAGTATTAATATAGGATTAAGTAACATGATTTTCACGAAGGCAAAAAATTCCTTCCTAACCATACACTGAAATATATTCAAGGGCTCATGTTAAACCTTCAAAATTCTGAAGCTCTAGAACATCAGCATAAGTCAAAAAGATGTACCACCTTATATCAAACCATTATTTCAGCCTGTTCAGGTAGAAGATGGTCTGTTGTTAGCAATCTACTTTCCCTTCCTCTTTGATCTCATAAGAGAGCTTCAGGCAAGTTGGATTATTTATGTATTATCATAGCCTAATAGACAGAAATGTGAATGACAGAATGTTGCATGAAAAGAGTTGCTTCCCAGATGAATTGGAGAGCCCATTGTAATGCAGAGCTGCAAAGTGCAAGCAAGCTCATTTAGGCTAAAAAAGTTGTGCAATTTGCAAGAACGTCCACTCACCAGCTCAGGTTCAGACGCATTGCAGAAGCCTTCTAAAGGAAAAGGAGTAAGCCTGAAAAACACTTTATTATCAGCACTTCATTAACTAGCCACCTGTGAAGACCAGAACTAGCCTGATACTTCCAGAAAGTCAGAGCTTCAGCAACTAATTCCAGATTGAAGCAAATCAGACACCTTTACATTTGCATACAGATATTTTTAGAGTTATTTTCCAATTGGAAATCACTGAAGGTGTCCATCTAAAGATAACCTGCGAAAACCAGGTGTCAGGACTTCTCACACATGACCCTCAGGGCTGAAACCCCTTTGTTCAGATGCCTTCCAGAAGAAAAGGGAAGAGCCTGCTAAGGTCAGCACCCTGTATCATTCATTCCACAGTAGCTCAGGGAACTTGGGCTCTTAAAGTATGCATTCGGGTTAGTAAAATGAATATTGGTCAAGCCTGGACATGATTCCCGACTGCTGCAGCTTTCTAATCAACAAATAAGATTTCAATATATTTTCATTATGATTTATGTTGCAAAACATTTAGCAGACCTGCCTGCTCTCTGCCTTGATCTTCTCCACACCAGATGCTGCTATATGATGGAAACTTAAGTTATGAAAGGAAATAGTTTTTTAAAATGACTTAAAGAAGCTACATCAAAGTAAAAAACTCCACTAAACCCCCCCCATCCCTAGAACTTCAATTGCTCCATCATTTAAGTAGCCCCTTGTTGAGAAAAAGCTCCAAACAGATGGTATTTCAATCCCATTTTGAAAAATAAATCATAATACTGAAAACAAACAATCTTCTTTTTGTCATAGAAATTGCTTACTCTAAAACTGCATTACTTTCTCCTGCTTTATTTTGTATTTTTCCCTCCAGTTTGCACCAATGGAAACAAAATTTTCATCACCGCAGAAGAATAGCAAATAACTTCCCTTTCATTTTCGATTAGCTTGCTCCATTTTCCTGTAACCTTGTTTGAACTTGACCAAACATGGTTTTGTAATGTATTTTCAAACCTATATAAAAACTACTAAAAAACTCCCACAACTGAACTTGTCACATTGAAATTAGTTAATTTTTCATAGCACAAAAGCCAACTGAAGTGTTCTAATAATGAACAAGAAATCTTGAGTATCTTTTTCTTATAACAAAATCCATTGATTTAGGTGTCCTACTTTTTGACATGTTGAAGGCTGAGCTGCTTCAAAAGCATTCTCTGGGCTTTTTTACTTTTTATCCATAGTAAATGTTCATAAATTGTTTTCCAAATGTTCACTTTTGCTGCGCCTAACATACTGATGTCATTGTTGCTCCTCATGGCAAGAGGTATGGAATGGTGTGGGATAATAGCCACAAGTGTTATCATCTGCCTTGAATATGCATCTAAGAATCTGCTCCAATTATTTCTAGACCTCAGACAGGACTGATGGCTTAAAAGGTATTTAGGATTTAAACTCAGTGGATACAGGCCATAATAACGGATGCTGATCATCACACCTTTGCTGCTGAACTGAAGGTCACAACAGCAGGGATGCAGGGAGAGAGAACACAGCAGTGCTTCACCTTGAGCCTGTGAAACCACAAACTGGGGTATATTTGTGAACACCAGGAGGATTCCTACTTGCTCTCCATTCTCAGTTCTATACACATGCTGAAGCAGAAAGGGATTCTTTTTAATTTAAAGGTAATTCTCTGACTTGAAGTAAGCATGTATGGGCTCCACAGTAAATCCTGTTACATACCGAATTTGTAATTTCTTTTCCATTGCTTTGCACTTTAATGTCTTTTATAAGATGAACATCAGTCTGATGGTTCAGAGTACATACTCCTGAGTTCAGCGAGTGGCTCTCTGCATTTACAAGCTGGCCTTTCACAGCATGCTGTTGTGATTTCAGCCCGCTTCTACAGAGCCAGCAATGCTTGAGCTGCTGCCAAGTATTAGCATCATTTCAGTGTCATCCCTGTGACCTTTTGTACTTGCTGGTTCACAAAGAGGTTGCAGGAGAATCTCAGTCCTCTCAAAGACTTTTCTAGATTCTATTGCTACAGAGGGATAGTCCAAGGATCAGAAGTATTGGTTGAATATTGCTCTTTTCATTTAATAAGTCAACCCCTAGGTGTTCAGCAATCGGCAGTACCACTACCATCCTCTTCAACTTCTCTCCTTTATCACCATAAGCTGCTAGTGAACTAGCATTTTCCTTAGTGAGACATGATAATGAGCAATATGGTTGATGATTTTCAAGGCCCTGGCTATCTCTTTTCATGCATTGCCCAGGAAGGTCACACCATAAAACACCCATAATTGGCCTTAGGCAATTTTTTTCTTTTGAAAATAGTTGAGATAAGAATAACAGAAATTACTAGATATTGGCAATAAAGTCAATAAAGACTAGAACTGATTGTATAGCATGCCTTATGTTATTATAAGGTTTAATAATCAGAAACACATAACTGAGTCATGTCTAGCTGTGGAGAGCCATGAACAATCTGTGCCATAAAAATAGGACCAGCTGTAGTCATTGATGTTCTCTGATCTTCTTAATGCATGCTGTAAATTTTATTAGCCAAGATAACTGCTGTCTTATTTCAGCAATAGTATGAACATAATCAGATTTGTGAAACTAAATGATTTTAGTAATACGGGGCACTGTGCACTGAGAACAGAGATGTGGTTTTAGGAATTGTAATTCACTACTCAATAAATGACAGAAAATAAGCCATAGGGACTTCACCCTTCACTGTTAGCATGATCACTATTCTTGACAATTCAATATAAACTCCGATTTTTCAGGTGACACAAATAGGAAACAGGAAATGCTTAGAATTTTTAACAGTGTATTTATATTGGAAGGAAGAACTGCATGAAAATAAATCAAGTAAATGAAAGTCTGTTCTAGGCATTATGCCTTCCTAAATCAAATCATTATATTAACACACTGTTCATATGTGAACGTCCTTGTGTCTTTCAATTGATCTTCTCTTAATCCTGGTTTTGTCATGTGTACCTCTCCTGTTTCCCCCAGACAGGTGAAAAGAGGTTAGATGTATTCTCTACTTGAGAAATCGTACCCCTTACCAGATATGGTCTTTTCACAGCTTGAGAGACACTTCAGAACCTCCATGTGCAGGTATTTCACTGGCCAAGATTCCAAATTAGGCTTTAAATTACATGTTCTTCAACAAACTGATTTACAGGGATGAACAGCTGGTGGGTATAGAGAAGAGTGAGTCTAGCAGAACAATGTGAAAAAGTGGAAAACCTGGAAGCATACAAAATTGATACCACCTTAATAAATGACATCACACCTGAAAAGCCTCCATTATTGTAAACAGGTGTATATCATCTCTATTATTCATGCATCAAAGTTTCTCTAGGTCCTACTCAAAAGCCAGCTCAAGGGAAGACATAGGTCCACATAAAAGCATCTGGATCTCTGCACAGGAATCAGAAAAGTTCTTAGATCAGTCCAATACAAAACCCACTTCAGTTAATGGAAGTCTACAGATAACTTCATCCTAGTACTCTATCAAAGACTAGAGCATCATGTTCATAGTGCCTACACAAACACATAAGTTACCAAGTAGCCACTACACATTGCTCTTGGAGGGTCAGACCACAGTTTGGGAAGGGAGATTAAAAAGCAATCATCGATGTCCTTCACTCCTAACTTCATGACAAGGGAAGAGTGTGGAGGTTGTCAACCTTAATTAATGTATGCTTTCAAAGCACCTTGCATTCCTTGCCTGACAAGTGCTTCATAAAAGCCAAAAGCTATTACTAACAACACACAATATAAACACACTTGGCCTGATTTTCCTTTCACTCACAATGGGCTTCACGCTGAAGTCTGGATCGGGTTGGAATAAGCAGGCTTTCTGCAGTCAGTGCAAGGGGAGGCTCTGAGAGGTTGTGAACAGGAACATCTAAAAGAAAACCAACAGGAATAATGAAAAAAATAATCTTGGTTAAGTGCTCCGTTCCTTAAAGGCTGCACGTGGAATCAAAACAACAAAATAAGTCTTTGCCTCTGTGCAGTGTTTAGTCACTGAAGTGAAAAGTCCTCGTTTGGAAAAATGTGTTTTTCTTTTTACTCCATTAAACTGCTTAGGACACAGCTATAGCTAGGGAAACATCAAAGAAATTCTGCTAAGATTCTTTGATCAGGAAAAACAAGCCAAAAGAAAGGTGATACAGCTCATCACCATGGATCCCAAAACACTTTTCTGCAAAGCATTATGATACTTAGACACTCAAAAAACCTCCACCTCATCTTATCAAGTTCTCCAAACAGTCCCAGATGTTTAATGCTCTGCAAGTCACAGGAGACACTTCTAATGCTAATTTTGTGCTACAGTCTTGCTTGTTAAAAGACAAGCCAAGCTCAAAAGTGACATGCAGCTATAGTGACAAAACAAAACTGCAGCCTCTGTTCTGGTCTTGAGAGAGAAAATAGGAATCCATTTTTTCTGAACCCTTTCTCTATATAAAACAGTGGTTTAATGGTATTCATATTGGAAGAAAATGAATACCATTTAGCACGTGGCTGTGGAACTCCCCAAATACTGCTCCTGTTCTACAAAGGCCAAAGCCAGGTCTACTTACTCCACCTGTGCAGTATGAGAGAGAAAAGGTGTCTTCCCTTTCAAGCTATCCCATCATAGTGCCATCCAGCACCCAAGAAAGGTATAATACACTTAATAGCTTGCAAAAGCATTGCAAAAGAGCAAGAATACACTGACACAATGCAGGCTACTCTCTGACTCTTTTCTGACTATCTCTAAGGACACTGAGGAATGAAAAAGCCTTTGTGCCTGTTCCATCCCCACTCTACAAAGCACACAATAGTACATGACATGTTACTCCCACTTTCACTTTTCACAGTGGCACCAACTTTCATCCTCCTTTTTGCTACAAAGCATTAAGTTTTTATCTATTAAAAAAGCATTTAGACTCTGCGGCTTTTCACTCTGTAGTTCAGAAGGACCTTGCCTGCAACTCTTGGGCTATTATTCTGTCCAAGTTGTGCAAGACAGTCCCTTTAAATCTGTAAAATTCCCATTCTTCTACTACAGAAGAAGCAAACATAAGAAATTATTTTAAGCGCTCTATACATTACAGGGATTATATTACAAAGTATGGCTATGTTAGTTAAAGTAGAACCTTCCCTTATCATAGTCAACACCAGACCTAGTGGACTGAAAGGACTGTCCATTGCAGGGATGCACTATAATTGCCCCTTTCAGACTATTAATTTCAATACTCATATAACCCTGTTGGGTTCACCACTCAACTGTCCAAAAATTCTGTGTGTGACAGAAAATACAGGGAAAGTTTAGGCAAAACCATGATCTTGGAAAAAACTTGAGGAAACCTTTCTATCAATCTATTTTAGCATGCTTGAGGACATGAATACTGAATCTTTTGGAAAAAATGCAAAATCCACGCAAAACAAGAACTACACCAATGTATTCACTCATGCTCTCACAAGAGAATTTTTAACCAATAAATTCATATTTCTAGTCATCCAGCAAAATCAGTCTTTGTGGCCAAACAAGACTAAAATGCACTTACTGTGAAAGACTATATTTGCGTCCAGAATAAAAAGCTGTATAAGCTACTGTATCAGCTGTAATGTACAAAGGGTAAAATGATGTTGTTCTACCATAAATAACGTACCTGCTTACAAACTTACTCAGCATATTCCTCTGAAAGTTCGTGAAAGTGTGATAAGCAATGGCATAAAAGTTCAAGTTTTCTAAGTACATTAAACCTATTCATATTGATTCTCACATAGGCTTTTTACAATTATAACAATAATTTGGCTAAGCAGAGAATGGTTGCTCAAATGAAAGAGCTAGCTTTCAACAGCTTTTTATCTCTAATAGTAAAATCAGCATCTTCTCTATTTTCCCCATTGTTCACTTGAACCTGCAGGGCGACATACACAAAAGGTCTTATTCATGTTTTATGACAAAATAGTTACTTTAACTCTGACAAATTCCTGTAATATATATAAAATTTTCAATAAGTACTGCAAGGTAGGAAAGGAAAGTTAATTACCACATAACTATATCACAGCAATTTAGTAGAAATATTACTGCTGTATTTCGACACTATATGTAGTTCCTCTGACAGGAAAATTTCCTTCCAGGAAATACAGCTATATACGTACGTAAACTTGTGATGTGCATGTAGAGCGGAAGAGAAGTAAAGCAGCCTTCCATTTCTTCTTCCACAAAGTGTGTTGTATTCCTAGTTAGAGGTCATCGGAGTAGAAATAATGCATGAGTAGCAAGAACTCCATACAAATATACAGGTAAGATTTGATCTCATCTGCCACCCTGGTCTTACAGCTTACTTGGTAACCTAAAAAAGGTCCATTCCAGTTCAAGGGCGGTCCCTTCTGTGGGTCCCTGTGTTACCTTCCAGCTTTCCTCCTGTTCTATCAGAAAAGTTTCCAGGAAGAAGTGAAGAGAGGAAGGCATGGCTAAAGATGTTGAGGAACTTCTGGGATTGATCCTTCCAGGCTGTTTGCAGCTCAAATAGCAGCACCTCAGCATCAGAAAAGAGGACCCACAGAACTGAGAATGCCACAGTCAGCATTTGGCCTAGTACTCAAGGAAGAACAGTACATGGAACAAGTCCTTCACAACTCCCAAATTCTTTCCTTACCTCCCATGCATTGCTATCAAAAGAAAAAATAATCAAGGACTTGACCAATAGCCACTTTGCCAGATATAACAGAAACTGCAAGAAAAAGCATGATTATAATAGGCAACAGTAAACAATACTGATTTTCTCTAATTACTTTCTCTAACAGATTTTATTAATGCAATGTTTCCTTTAACACTGAGTACTAATTTGTTTTGTCAAGTGGCAAAAGTGCCTTTACAGTTTATGCACTGCAACTTGTGCCTGATGTTTTGCCAGTGTCTTATGAAATGGTTCTTGATTGACAGCACAAAAGCAAACAAACCTCTACCAAAATGAAATACCATTTTCAGGATCCTGCTTAAGTAGCAAGTAGCCTGACAGTCTGGAGACTATTTGAGAGAAAAGAAGTTACAAATGGATTTTCATTAGATTGTAATTCATGATTTTGTAGGTCCATATCAGGAAGGGATAAAAGAGCTACACGAAATCTCCAGAGGCAAGAAAGACAAACTTTTAATGTAAAAGTCTGCTTAAACAGGAACAAAATCTTTTATAGAGTTTTATAGAGTTAATCAAGGTTTATAAATTCATGTCATCAATTGTGATATCACTGTATGTGAAGAGGGAAAGATTTTCCACTAGCAGAATGGTACTAGTTACAGTTGGATCATGATAGCTCCTATTACTTATCTCATCTGGACTGTACCATTTTTTTCTTAGTCTTCACTTATTAAACTTACAACTAAAGGATTTTATTTGTTAATGCTTTGTTCCAAACAGGCAAATCTAGTTTGATAAAGTAGGATCAATTTACATATGCTACAAATGTGGAAAACCCCAGTATCTTTTTTTATATGAATTAACAGGGCTTCTTTCTGCAAAGATCATATACAAAGTTAAGGTAAATAAGTCAATGGATTTAACAAATGGCCATACTAATATCTCAAACACTGTCACAGGATTTCAAACCAACATACCCATTTCAAGCAGGTCCTGAGATGCCCCAAATCT
>JBCJKH010035754.1:1730-14303 GCA_039877255.1 Loriculus beryllinus
GAATACCCCTTTGGCTAGTTTGGGTCAGGTGTCCTGTCTCTGCTTCCTCCTGGCTTCTTGTGCCCCTCCTCACTGGCAGAACATGCCAGCATGGTTTTTCATGGTGTGTCCTCCCTATATTTTTTTTCTTTTCACCATTTAATGAGACATTTGCTCATATTGTGAGTGAAATTGGTGACATCATTAAATCTAGTCAAACGGGTACAGAATACCAGGTATGCATTTTGGGAAACTTGAGTATAAGCTGTTGCAAACAGCAGTTTCCAGTCACTAAAAATGGATTTAGATATTTTCCTCATAAATTAATTGCAAGTAGCTGCCCTTCATTTTTCTGTAAGGGGTAAGTGTGATCATCAGTTTCCCCATAGGGAATTTTCTGCCATTAAGCAGAAAACAGAGAATCTCTTATTTGAAGGAAGTGCAAGCTTTTACGTTGGTGGTAACATTTAAGGACTAGTTCATGAGGGCTTCCACTGAGCAGCATCAGAGTGAAATAGGAAGAATATCCTCGGGCTCCTTACAGTTGTCATGTAGTAAAATCTGGGCACAAATGAACATCCTTCTCAGACTTTTCAGTGCTAGGAGCAGGACAGGAAATGGTGAATTGTAAGAACCAGAATGGAGCAGATGGCAGGGGAGGAGGAAGGAACTTGGGGAGAAGGAGGAGGAAGAAATTAATACAGGCAGATGCACACACGCTGGGTGGGAGATCACATATATACACACAAAAACTTGAAGCCCATATAGGCTGAAGAGTGTGGGGTCATTGGCATTATGCTTCCTTCTCCCACATGGTAGCCTTTGTAGGCCTACAGGAGCTGAATCTGAGGCTCTTTCTGTTCCATTCTCTTCTCAGTAGGGGAGTTGTGTCTCACACTCCTCTTTCTGCAGGGAATCTGGCAGTCGTGAAAGCTGGATGAGATCTCCAATGTGCATGCAGCTTGCCCTGAAGTCACCAGGAGCAGGGTGAAGTTGATCTATTGAAATTTTAAGTTGTTTATATTGTGTTTATAAGAAATACACTTGTCCTTCTGCTTCATTTGCATAAAAATACTGTGGATTTCTGAGACAGTCACTGCTAACAACGCAGTTATGCTTGACATGGTTTCCCTCTTTAAACCAAAGAAGTTTCTTAATGACTTCTTTGCCTCGGTCTTCACTGGCAAAGGCTCTGACCACACCACCCAAGTCTTGGAAGGCAGATGCAGGGACTGTGAGAATGATGACCCTATGCCCACTGTAGGACAGGATCTGGTTTGAGACCATCTTAAAAACCTGAATGTACACAAGTCCATAGGACCTGATGAAATCCATCCGCAGGTCCTGAAGGAGCAGACAAATGAAGTTGCTAAGCCACTGGCCATTATATTTGATAAATGATGGCAGTCAGGTGAAGTTCCTGACGACTGGAAAAAGGGAAATATAACCCACATTTTCAAGAAGGGGAAAATGGATGACCCAGGGAATTACAGACCAGTCGGTCTCACCTCTGTGCCTGGCAAAATCTTGGAGCATATTTTCCTGGAAGGCATTCTAAGGCACATGAAAAATAACAAGGTGCTTGGCTTCACTAAGGGGAAATCCCGCCAGACCAATTTGGTGGCCTTCTATGATGGGGCTATGGAACTGATGGACGGGGTAGAGCAGTTGATGTCATCTACTAGGACATGTGCAAAGCGTGTGACACTGTCCCACATGACATCCTTGTCTTGAAATTGGAGAGACAACAATTTGATAGGTGGACCACTCAGGGGATAAAGAACTGTCTGGATGACCGCATGCAAAGAGTTGTGGTCAGTGGCTCAATGTCCAGCCGGAGACCAGTAACGAGTGGTGTCCCTCAGGGATCGGTGTTGGGACCTGTCTTTTTCAACATCTTTGTTGGTGACATGGACAGTGGGATTGAGTGCACCCTCAGAAAAGTTGCCCATGACATCAAGCTGTGTGGTTCAGTTGTTACGCTGGAGGGAAGGAATGCCATCCAGAGGGACCTCGAAACGCTTGTGAGGTGGGCTGATGCCAACCTCATGAAGTTTAACCATGCCAAGTGCAAGGTTCTACACCTGGGTCGGAGCAGTCCCAGGCACAGCTACAGGTTGGGCAGAGAATAGATTCAGACCAGCCGTGTTGAGAAGGACTTGGGGGTGTTGGTTGATGAGAAAATTTACATGAGCTGGCTTCAGTGTGCGCTCGCAGGCCAGAAAGCCAACCGTATCCTGGCCTGCGTCAAAAGGAGTGTGACCAGTAGGTCGAAGGAGGTGATCCCTCTGCTCTCGTGAGACCTCACCTGGAGTGTTGTGTACAGTTCTAGTGTCCTCAACATAAAAAGGACATCGAGCTGTTGGATCAAGTCCAGAGGAGGGCCATGAGGATGATCAGGGGACTGGAGCATCTCCCTTATGAAGACAGACTGAGAAAGTTGGGGCATTTCAGCCTGGAGAAGAGAAGGCTGCGTGGAGACCTCATAGCAGCCTTTCAGTATCTGAAGGAGGCCTGGGGGAGGAACTCTTCATTAGGGACTGTAGTGACAGGACAAGGAGTAATGGATTCAAACTTAAACAGGGAAGTTTAGACTGGATATAAGGAAGAAATTCTTTACTGTTAGGGTGGTGAGGCACTGGAATGGGTTGCCCAGGGAGGTTGTGCATGCTGCATCCCTGGCAATGTTCAAGGCCAGGTTGGATGAATCCTTGCGTGGCATGGTTTAGTGTGAGGTGTCCCGGCTTATGGCAGGGGTTTTGGAAGTAGATGATCTTAAGGTCTTTTCCAACCTTAACTATTCTATGATTCTAAGTTTTTAAAGGATTTGGGTGCTTTGGGGTATCTCTTCCCTTTCCTGCTTCTTAGATGTACTGCACGCGTAGTGGAGCTTCTGAAGAAGGCAAGTGAATTCCTTTGCTTCTGGTGGTGTTTCTGAGATGCAAAAAAAGACAAAGCAGCTCATTTTGTAGGGTCATGGTGTAATCAGTCGTGTGTATTCTGCCTTGGTGGATGATTGAAATACCACATGTGGTTAAGATATTCCACTTTGCTTTTGCTTCAATCTGAAAACACCAGGAATCTGGTTGCAAAGTTTTAAATTGTCTTTTTTTTTTTTTTTTAAGATTCTGAGAGGTACAGTGTCTACTCAGTGCCCTAAAGCAATACTTGATTTTGAAAATAAATAAGCATGCCCAAGATAACTATTCTACAAAGCTTTACATTATGCCCCATCTTCACTTTTGTTTTGTACGTTGCAAATAATATAGTCCTTTTGTCTTGGGCATCGCTGAATGCTTAATGCTTTGTAACAACCAGTTGTAATGTAATTCAGAGGGACCTGGACAAGCTAGAGATGTGGGCTCATGTGAACCTTATGAGGTTCAAAAAGGCCAAGGTCCTGCACCTGGGTCAGGGCAATCCCTGGCATCAATACAGGCTGGGGGATGAAAGGATTGAAAGCAGCCCTGTGGACAAGGACTTAGGGGTAATAGTGGATGAAAAGCTGGACAAGAGCCAGAAAGATGGTGACAAACTTTTTAGTAGGCCCTAAAAAGTTTTGATAGAAAAAGAGATAATGGTTTTAAACTGAAAGAGGGTAGATTCAGACTAGATATAAAGAAGAAATTTTTTATAATGAGGGTGATGAAACACTGGAACAGACTGCCCAGATGCCCCATCCCTGGAAACGTTCAAGGTCAGGTTGGATGGGGCTCTGAGCAACCTGATCAAGTTGAAGATGTCCCTGCTCATTGCACGAGGGTTGGACTAGACGACTTTTAACGGTCCCTTCTAACCCAAACTGCTCCATGATTCTATTCTATAATTTGACTCTGGGGAGTTAGTGTGTTGAAGATTGTCTAAAGAAAGTGATAAAAAGCAGTACTGGCTTTATTCAGTCTCATGGCAAGTTTCAGACATGTAAAAAAACCCAAACAACAACAAAAGCCATACAACAAAAAAACAAAAAGAAAAACAACCCTCCCCCCACAAAATCCCACAAACAAAACCCCAACAGAACAGCGTGCTCTACAGTATGTAACTACTGTGCAGTAATAATCTGCATTGGTGTAGTGTCTCTCTGGTGTTCTACACTGTACCATATCTTATATTGTTGTTTTCAGATTTCTTTGATATTTTTTCCTCATTTCATGTTGGACTAAATAGCAGCAGACTTGGAACCTTAAGGATCAAGCTCTGTTTCAACTGGCTCCTGTGCTGTGGCATATTGACATACTGAGTTTTTGGGGTGTTTTTTTTCAGCCTGCCATGAAGATGATTGCATAGTTTAAGCATATTCTTTAAATCTCTTGTAGCGTATAAGGAGCATTCTTAAAGAGCCTGTTAGCTCATTACAGAAGAACTGTAGCAAAACAGTACTTTCAGATGTCTTCATGCTTCTGTCAAAGATGATGATGAAGAGGCAGCTGATTTAGAGAAAAATATTTCCATTTGAAACTTGTTGCTCAAGACCCTCATGCATTAATGCCTGCCCTGCTATATAGTGTCAGGGAACAGGTTCTGAAGTGATGGTATATGTGAAACAACAGTGCAAATTAGCTTTCCCTTTGAGTTCTGTAAACAGAAAATATAAAATAAAATTTCTAGTGTAACCAAATTACTGTAGTAGCAGTAAAAATATCTAATTCCTACTATATTGCACAAAACCAATGTTTACTGGATCTCTGAGGTCTAGATGTGTTTGGGAATGAGTTATATGATCAGCAGTACTTCTGTTGGGCTTTGAGTGGGGAAGTATGTGTTTACAGAATACATGTCTTGCTAATGCACTTGTTTGGTTCCTGTAATGGGAAGCTGGAAGATACACTGTTACTGTAAAAGTCAGGCAGAGAAACTCTCTAAGACTCAATTTGGAGGTTTAGAAAGCAGCGTTCTTTATTGCAGCGCTGGGTGCACATGTGAATCATTTTGCAAAGGTGAGTGCACTCAATACTTGCTGACAGCAGCTACATATTTAGCATGCTCATGCATATTCATAAGCTTTTCTAAGAACTAATTATAATATTTGGATCCTAATTATGAATGCACTTTCCTGCTGAGTGGGGGGTCTTTGGTGGTCATCAATAGTCTTCCTCACTGCGTTTGCTGAATGACCTCAGTGCTTGCACACACTTGCAAGGTCCTAGTGCTGAGTTAGCAGCTGGTATATCCTTGCTTCTGTTCTGTTCCAGTCTCGCTCCACGCTGGGTGCTGCTCTGTTATCTTGAAGACTAGCATCCTTGGTCTTATTTACTGTCTTCCTAGTTGTTATCAGTCCCATGATGTTCCTTCCCCCATCAGCCGATCATTCCTTTCTCTCTGCCTGTTAGTAAGTTAGAACAGTTTGGCCTATTTATTATGTTAAAGGCACGCATACTACTGTTAGTTTAAGATTTAAGGTTACAACATAGTTCTTGTTTGTCAAAAACAACATTTTCTTTGGTACAAAAATTAGAAGAACTTGGGTAATTTACTACTGTTTGCTTTTGACTGATGTTCGTGTCTGATGGGCCATTGTGAAGTTTGGATTTTCTAATACAAAAGACGCACTTAATGCCTGTTAATTGAGGAGGTTGGCTTGATACAGGCTTTCAACTGCTTTAGATAGGCCACACCAACTCCAAGATTCTGCATCAGGAATTCAGTCTCCCTGGTGTTAGGCATAGCTGGGAAACAAACAGTATAGTCTTTGAGGGGAGAAAAACTGTTATAGTATAGAAGTTTGCAATTAGTCGTTGGCTGCTGTGTTTTTAATAGAAAACCTAATTTAGCAATGTTTTTAAAAAATCAGGTGCTTTGTGGATGTGTATAGTCTTAAATCCCCACTGCAAGTTGGAGCAGAAGGCCAGTTGGCTAAAACAGCTGAAAAAATGGAACAGTGTGGATGTTTGTCCCTGGGAAGATGGAAACCATGGAAATGAGCTGTCCAATTTAACCAATGCTTTACCTCAGGGTGAAAATGCTAACCAAGGTGAGCCTAAATATATGCACTGATTGCAACATATAATATAGCCTTTATTCTATATACTATAGCCTTGCAGAATTCAGTATATTTCCTGGGATAAGTAACTTTCTTGTTGAGGATTGACCAGCCAAATCTATTTTCACTAATACTATCCTTGCAGAAAGGATAAATAAAAGTGGTTTTGTGCTGGGACTGCAATTTTTTTCAAAGCAAGTATTTGTGTTTAGTTAGATATTCTAACTTTTCACTTGGTCCTTCTAATTACTTGTTGCATGAAAATTGGATGTCCCTGAAGTATGTCATGTAAAAGCCTGTTGTTTCTTTTCTTAAAAATAATCTTATATCCCTTCTGGTGTCCGGGGTTTTATTTTGTTTGCAGTTACAAAGTCTTTGATTCTTACTTAAAAGGAGATCTGTTGTAATGACATTAAACTGAGTGTATAAGAAACTAAAGCAGCTATCTGTAGGATGTGCTCTGTATGTGCAGTCTGCATTGACAAGTGGGGGGGGTGCAGAGGTAACACTGCCTTCTTGGAGGAAGTGTCTCTTCTTCCTCAATATCATGCTTTCTAATTTAAAATGTGATTATCAAATCTGACAGAAGCCTTCTTCAGTCATCTTCAAGCAAAGACTGCTACTTTGCTAATAACTGAGGAAGGTGAAAGATATTTACATGGGGAAAAAAAAAAACAAAACCAAAAATCCTCAAAACCCTCAGTATTTTGATACATATTTCATATAATCATGATAGAATTAAAATTAAATGCTTGTGGGAGGTGACGGATTTGGGCTTAGATGGGGTTTTCCTTGCTGCTTTTTCTTGGAAGATGACCTCTGAAGGAAATAGACTTGGTTAATTTTTAAATCTTTCGGCTAGCTAGGGACATAAATTCATTCAACATATAACTTCCTACAGAGGTGTTTTACTTATGATGTTTAGCCCAACCTGGGCAGGCTTGTGGCAACTCTGACAAGGCATTTCAACGTTCATAGACACAGTACCATATCAGCAGAGCACTTTTGCCATAGGAAGATATCCAGTAAGGATTATGTCAGTCCCATGGCCTCAGTACTTAGCTTTCTTTGCAGTATTTGTGCATGCTTATGACAAAATTATGAAAGTGCTCAAAGTTAATATCACTTCTCAAAGAGAACAATTAAAACCCTTTCATGTGATGTTTATCTGTCCCTCATCCTAGTAGCTCTGGGTCTGGGAAGGAGAGAAGCCGGGGATGCTTGAGTAGCTGTGTGCCATATACTTTCTAATTTTTTTTTAGGGGAGCTTTGTATATGCTGTTTAATGCCTTTCATCTCTAGATGTTTACTTTGCAAAGCCCTATTTAGCATTAGCTGTGCTGGTTTGTAGATCTCTCTGAATGCAAAGTGAATGGCACACATTTTGAGCTGTTGGGTAATAGTATGTGAAATATCATCTGTGGACTGATCCTTGCAGAGCCAAGCAAGGCAGGTTGCCATAAATTGGAGGTTGGTGAATAGGCAGAAGATGAGACTATTATGAATGACTGATTTGCATATGAATGAGCAAAAGCTGATGCAGCTTTCTGATCATTCTGAAAATGACAGATTCATCAAACAGGCATCATCGGACAGTGTTCACTCGAGCCATTGAGGCATGCAATCTGCACTGGCAGGACAGCCACTTACAGCACATTATCAGCGGTGACCTATACACCAACTGCTGTTACCATGACAACAATGAAAACTCATTCTTTGACTCTCAGGGGTGGCCCCTCTGGCATGGTAAGTGGCAAAACTGGAAAGACAAAAGATATCATGTTTCCATGACTTGCTGCTTTGTTCAGTTTCTATGGCATTATTTTGGGGGGATGATGGGGAGGTGAATGAAAAGTTTGGCAAAAAGAACAGAGGCTCCCTTGAAATGCTGTCTCAGAAGTAGTCCTTTAAGTCTCTTTTGCATAGTTTTAAAAACAAAACAAAGAAAAAAAGCTCTTTTGAGTAACCTAGCAAAACAGGACATTTTAGACATTGAAGCATTGCTATTCCTCAATTATCTTCTCCATTTTAGAACATGTTCCTACAGCCTGTGCAAGGGTGGATGCATTACGATCTCATGGATACCCACGAGAAGGACTGAGGCTAGCAATAGCTATTGTTAATACGCTAAGAAGACAGCAGCAGAAACAGCTGGAAATGTTCCAGGCTCAGAAGAAAGGTAAATGTGGGGAAGACGGAAGGGCAAAGGATGTGGCAAGGTGACAATAACACTTGGACTGTAACTCTGCATGAGAAAACTCTTTTTGAAACTAAAGCAAAAGAGGTGACTTAACTCTTCCATCCAAATGACCGTAGTGGTAATGACACATTCTGGATGTTGTAGGGATTTTTTTTCCAGCTGGGTTGTAAGCTCTGCAGGGCAAGGGCTCTGTTCTGCCTTCTGCAATATGTCTGACATGATGGTGCCTTTATCCCATTAATGCTTCTTGGTTACACAGTGTAAATATTCATCCTGCGTAATTTATAGGCTTTTAAACAAGCTTTGCATTTGGCACATCAGGTATTTAAAATATTTTTTTTTCCTCTGACATGTAATTTAGCAGCGCTATATATTTCTGAGGTGGAAGCCTAAAGAGGACATTGAAGGTAACAACAAGGCAAAGTCTGAACTACAGAAATTGATCAAATTTGGCAGTTTGTTCTAAAAGTCTCTTATGATGCTTAAAACTTTAGTAGATTCACATTGCTGGAAATGAGATTTTTGAAACGCTGGCTTTATAAAACTTTCTGTGGTGTCCCTCTGAGCACTACCCCTATTTTTCGAAGGAACATTCTACCAAAAATAATCCTGCACTGAACTTTCTTATAAGTTTGAAGATGTAGTGGAAGAAAGGGATGACTCTGTGGTTAAAGAATGTATGTGGGAAAACTGAAATTACATTCTCAGCTACTACAAAACCACCTTTCATTCAAATTTTATTTCAGAACTTTGTTGCTACTCTTAACCATGTGCATCCTCATGCACTGTAGGTAAAAAATATCAGTGTGAAGTCATGTGTGTAAATTTTTCAAGTGTATGTGCAGGTGTTTTCCCAGAAATTTCATTTAGAATTTGAAGGCAGGGTAGACACCTAACTGGAAAAAAAAAAAAAATTAGCTGGCAGTTCCTATCTGCCTCCATTTCCATTTCACACTACCCAAGGAAGAAGTTTTGAGTAGTATTGCGGGTCCTTGATTTGAATAAAACTTAAAAGCACTTTGTATTATTACTTAGGAGAATTTTTCTGAGTGTTTTTATCATGGAATATATCTTTCCTTAACATGTGCTTCCTTAAAAGCTTTGCATGTTTCCCAGCTTCTCAGAGTGGAGAGGTAAGAAGGGAGGAGGCTATGCCACTGTGTGAATGTGTATACATACTGCTGACAGGTGGTGAAGGGTTTGCTGCAAGCGTGCTGTTCCTAGTACTGCTTCTTTTCATTCCCAGTTGCTAATGCAGTATCTAAACATTCAATAATTCTGTTAAGTTCCTTTCCCTGTGTGCAGTTTCTATAGCTGTCAACTAATATTATTCTAAAAATGGAGTGTATGAAGTGTATGTAATGGAGTGTATGAATTCATCCTACCTCAAAACAAAGAAGTTTGTAATTTCTGTGTTGTTACTGCTTTTTTTGTTTGCTTTTTTTTTCTTCTCTTATGCTTGGAATTCTAAAATATTTTTAATGTTGCAAAATATGCTGGTCTTCTCTATAAGCAGATTAATTCTGCAGCTACAGTTTCGGTTCAGCAACCACCACATGCTTCTACTTAGCTTTCATTCATGTGACTAATCTGACATCTGTGGAACCACTTGCATGATTTAAATGTCTACATAAATGAAGGACTGAAGCCTTTGGCATGAGACGAGTGAAGATCATAAGTAGATAGATGAAATGGAATATAAGCGAGTCAGAAGTCACTGATATTAATCCTTTTTGGTAATACTATAGGCTTCTGCCTATCATCTTTAGTACATATTATTTGTTAGTAAGACAATTATTGTTTTTAATATTCATATCAGTTGATTCTTGAAAAAAAAGCCACCCTCCTGAACACTCAGTTCAACAGTGTGGCTGTGTTTCACTTTGTAGCCCCACATGTTTAAAGACACAAGAAGCAAGCTTTTAAAGATTTGTGATTATACACATGGTTACTTAGAAAAAGGGCACTTTGTGAATGAGAGAGAGCAGAGGCAGGTACAAGTTAGCATGCAATAGGCAGAGAAACAGAGTATCAGTAATGGCTTGTATACAGTTTTTTAAATGGTTACCCGTAATGCAACTGATCTCTCATAGTTCGGTCGTGTATGTGTCTAGGAGAAAAAAGTTGGGAGTTGTAGTCAAAGGGGAGCTACTGCCATAAGATTCTTAATAAAAACTAAAAAAGGGATTTGTGAAATCTCTAACCTCTGTTACTCCAGCAACATTTCCTTTAATTAATTCATTGTGCTAAACAATTTTTTCATGTTACAACTGATTGATGGGTGAGGGCTACAAAACAAAGTATCCATGAAGGTATTTGTTGACTGAATCTTTAGAATAGCAAAAAAAAAAAAAAAAGCACATTTTCAGAAGAATTACTGGTATCAACTAAGAAATTTCAAAAGATACTGCAGTTGACATTTTTGACCCATAATGCACTTTGCTAGTGCTCAAAATGCTTGGCCTTTGTCCATTTTCTTTTTTTTCCTCTTTTAACATATTCACAAGGGTCAATGAGTTCAACCTGAAAGATAGTATATTCTCCTTCCAAGCAGAAGCTACTGGAAATACTTTGAATTCTGTACCAAGAGCATTTTAATCAGTTTTATTTCTAGAATTGTTTTGAGGGGCTAATGTGCTCTCTTTCCCTCCCTTCTCCCTCCATCTTTTCTATCACAGAACTTCTCCACAAAGGAGTAACCTCATTAACGAATCTTGAAGGTTGGGTGGGACACCCTTTGGATCCCATTAGTACCCTTTTCAGTAGCCTGATGGAAGCCTGCAGGGTGGATGATGAGAGCTTACATGGATTCTCAGACTTCATGGGTAAGGCCATGAAAAGGGAGCAATCTTCTCTAAGTCT
This sequence comes from Loriculus beryllinus, assembly GCA_039877255.1. Taxonomy (NCBI): domain Eukaryota; kingdom Metazoa; phylum Chordata; class Aves; order Psittaciformes; family Psittacidae; genus Loriculus; species Loriculus beryllinus. Next base: position 12,752 of record JBCJKH010035754.1, read on the forward strand.
TCATTAACTGGAAGCATTTTTCTATCTTGACTTTCTAAATTAAATTTTAAACTAGTGTCTTTATAGTATAACTCACATTTGCATACTCATACTGTCCTGGTTTCATATGAGATAGATAGAGTTACTTTTCTTCCTAGCAGCTTGTACAGTTTTGTGCTTTGGCTTTAGTCTGAAAATATTGTTAAAAACGCACTGATGTTTTAGTTGTTGCTAAGTAGTGCTTACCCTGATCAAGGACTTTTCAGTCTCTCATGCACTGCCAGTGAGGAGGGGCACAAGAAGCAGGGAAGGAACGTAGCCAGGACACCTGACCCAAACTAGTCAAAGGGGTATTCCATACCCCAGAACATCATGCTCAGCATAGAAACTGTGGGGAAGTTAGCCAGAAGGAGCCAGTTCCTGCTCGGGAACAGGCTGGGCATCAGTCACTAGGTGGCAAGCAATTGTACTGTGCATCACTGTTGTTTGTTGGGTTTTATTCCTCTTTTTATTTCCCATTATTATATATTATACTTTATTTTGTTTCAATTATTAAACTGGTTTTATATCAACTCACAGATTTTACCTTTCCCTAATTCTCCCCCCATCACACCAGAATGGAGGGGAATGAGCAAGAGGTACTTAGTTGTGGTATTTAGTTGCCGGCCGGGGTTAAAATATGACAATTCTCTAAGAAAACATAAGGGAGAGAAAATTTTTAAAGTAAAATTTTGTTATAAGCTATATGAAAGCACTTCAAAAACTACCAGTTACTCATTCTTGAAGACAACTTCATACTTGATGCTTGAAATAAAACCAAATAAGACTTTATAGAGCAACCCTCTCCACATACATTGCTCTGTCCTCTTTTTGAGAAGCTATAGGAAATCATAGAGTTGTTGAGGTTGGCAGGCTCTTCTGGAGTGTTTTGTTGCTCTCAGATGGAATTTCCTGTATTTGTTTGTGCCCATTGCCTCTTGTCCTGTCACAGGATACTGCTGAGAGGAGTCTGGCTCTGTCTTCTTTACATTCTCTCATCACATATTTATACATGTTGCTAAGATCCTCCTGAGCCCTTTTTTTTTCCAGACTAAACAATGCCAGCTGTCTCAGTCTCTTATATGGGAGATGCTCCAGTACTTTAATCATCTTTGTGGCCCCTCAGTGGATCTGCTCCAGCATGTCCATGGGGAAGCCAGTACTAGACAGGGCACTCCAGGTGTAGGCTCACTAGTTCTGAGTGGAGCGGAAAGATCACCTTCCTTGACCTACTGGTGATGCTCCTCCTATGCAGTCCAGGATGTTTTTTGACTTCTTAGCTACAAGTGTATATAATAATTCAAATCGATGACAAAACAATTAATATTGATTTATAATATTGGATTTTGATTATTTTCCTCCCTTTCTCAAAAACTTCTTACGCTGTATCACCCCACACAATAATGTCATCAATGTATTACAGGTGTTCTGGAGCTTGCCGCTGTTCCAGGGCAGTATGGATCAGTCCATGGCAGATGGTAGGGCTGTGTTTCCACCCCTGGGGCAGTCGGTTCCAAGTGAACTGGACACCCCT
>JBCJKH010035771.1:0-20176 GCA_039877255.1 Loriculus beryllinus
TTGTTTGTGGGGGGGGGGGTGTCCCCCCCCCCCCCCCCCGTTTTTATATGTAACAGCCTATGTGGTAATCATTATTAAAAATATGGTTTGATTCTTCCAAGATTATGCTTCCCTCCACCTTCACTACCAAAGAAGAGGTAATGGTATACCAATTCCCAGCAGTGTCTTTATAACCTTTTGGACAGGTGATCCAGGAATTCTTTCTGGTTAAGGTTACGTTTGTCTCTTGCTAGGTCTCAAGCAATTTTGCTATAAACTAGCTGGGTGACTGGGACTTACTGCTGGGTAACTTAATTCTGTGGAGCCTGCATAGCTGTGCATGACATTAAAATTGCAACTTGGGTGGCAATATTGATAACTGAATATGCCTAGAGTGATGATAGATATGTAGTGTTGACTTATCAGTCACCGCTAGTTAGGAACTTACCTGATGTACTATGAAGATAGGAAGCCTGTCCAAGAATCTCAAACATGATCTCCTAAGCTCTAGAAGATCAGCCCTTTTCTCTACGTTGCTGTTGTGCCAAAGCATCCATAGGTTTGGTTTTTTTTTTTGTCTTCTGATTTTTACTTTGCTATGTAAATGGACAAGCGTTGCACAACTTGAAAAATAGTATGTGCTGTTCTCTGCAGGTTTTACTGTGTCATGTCTTTCAGACGATGCTTCAATATGTTATTTAAGTGGCTACTGTTTTAAAGTCTTTTGCAGTTAGGAGGAGAGCAACTTCAGTTAAAGTGATAAAGGGTTATTATACTACAGCAGTTGAGATACAGTGGTTAGTCTAGATAAATTCTGTGCAAATATTTAAATTTGTGTGAGTGATGAGTCACAGGAAATGTATGTTTCTTGCTTCATGCACAAAAGAATGTGCTTTGTGTTGGGCAGGTGCCTTAGAACAAACTTTCTGGTACAAGGTTCAGGTATGAGAGTAGTAAGAATTCTGCCTTTCCAGTATGTTCATTTGGGCAAGGAGAGCACAGATAAATTCTGTATGTGAGAAGACAGAAGGTCTCTTTATATGATGATGTATGGTTACTTCTACTATGTTACAGTTAGTGTAGGACAGTAGACTAGATCATACAGATAGGCGTGCATGTATATATGCTTATGAATTTTGAAGACTTGTGCTTTTGCAGAAAAATAACTTCCCTTTGAGTAAAAAAAAAATATATAAGAGCAAGTAGTGATAGTACAAGGGGTAATGTCTTTAACCTGAAAGAGGGTAGGCTTACATTAGATGTTTGAAGCTCTTCACAGTGAAGGTGGTGAGACACTTGCACTGTTTACCCAGCGAAGCTGTGGCTACCCCATCCCTGGAAATGTTCAAGGACAGGTTGGATGGGACTTTCAGCAATCTGGCCTAGTGAAAGGTGTCCCTGCCCATAGCAGAGGACTAGCTGGTCTTTAAGGTCCCTTCCATCCCAAAGCATTCTATGATTCTGTTATTAAATACCACTGGTATTATTAAATGACCCTGGCTGGTCATTTTTATGTAATCAGTACACCCGGGGAGAAAAAAATGTAAAAATGGCAAGATGTTTTGTATACCCTGCTAATTAGCATTCTGCTCATGTTTCACTTCAATGCTAATCTTGGTCTCAGATGTAATTCATAATAGTTTATCACTGAAGCAAAGAAGTGCTTTTAGTTTCTTGGTATTTTGTGATAAAACTTTTTTGAAATGAACACTAGAGTTACTGCTTCCCTGCTGCTCAAAGTTGAAGTACCCTCTGCAGCTTTCTGTGCAAATAAATTATTTCTGTGGTAAGCAGCCTGTTCAGAATCATATTTGTAACAAGTTTGTTGTCAGTCCTTTCTATTAAAAACTGTGTGACTCCTAATACTCTGTCAGAACTACCCTATCAGTGTGAATGTGAGTTTAATAAGAGTCTACGTATTTTATTTTCAAAAGTTTGACATTACTTCTGACTGCTTTGGTCCTAGAGCTCTTATTGTACTTTTTGCTACTGTAACTTAACTTAGCACATCTATCTGTCTTCTAGCTGTTGAAGAAAGAAGCAAGACATAATCATGGCTGACAACAGTATGCTTATGTCGGAAACTGGGAGGAGCCTCTTGTCTGATTCTTCTGTTCTTGATTCAAAAATTGTAGAAAGCTCAAAAGAGAATGTATCTCTTGGATCTGTTTTGGCTGTTGAAGGTAATGGGAGAAGGTTATTTTAAAACTACTATGTTTTTTCAATGACTGATTACTTTGTAGGTATGTAGTGGTTTTGAGAAACCGAAAGTGCTTTGCTGAATTCTAGAGTTAAATGTAGGATAGCCAAAATGGTGTTGGTTTGGTATCCTTTCACTAACATACTGACTGTCTTAATTTTTCACTCATCTTGTTATAAGAATTTTGGGGTTACAGCTATGAAATCAAATGAGTCTTCTGGCTGACGTATAGAAAGCTGTTAGTTCATTTGATGCTTCTGTGGAATGAGTAATTCCAGGTGGTATTTTGAGTGTTTGGAAACTACTGCTCTATTGTGTGCAGGTAGACCTTAGAGAGGTGAATAGTCTTAAGCTTGAAGTTCATTCAAGAAAAACCTTCAAATTAAAACCCTACAAAACCATTTTTTTTCCTTCAATGCAGTAACCAAAATCCAGTGGCAGTCTTATGGTGCAAATGACATGGGGGCAACACTTGTCCCTTCCTCCTAAACTTACTAATACATGGAGAAAAAAACAAGATGCCCAACTTCAGTTCTGATATTCCACAGTGAAACTGAGCAATTACCAGCAAATAATGAACTTTGTCAGACAGGAACACAGAAATTAGAAAAGATACGAGCTGTCTATTTTCCATCAAGTCTTGGAATCTAATTCTGCTAGAAGCATTAAGTCAAATTTTTATTAACTTGTTGCTTTCAATAACTCTTCTTGCATGTTCTTGCTTTGACTGTAAGTAACTGGTTCTAAGTTGCAGATTCCTTCTGTCACTGTCCAAGCTGGTTAGGCCCTGGCAGATACGCCTCAGGTGTAAAGGGTGGGGCCAGTTCTGCACAGGCTGTGCCTCACCTAAAAAATCCACTGCGCCAGCTCGAAAGGTTTACTCACACTTGCAAAAGCACGGGTAAAGCCCTTCCCAAATCTTCGTTTATGAAGTCAAGCCATCATCGTCATAAGCTGCAGAATCTCATTTCACCATATCCTAGAAAATTTAATCTCTGTGGTCAGTTAGGTATGCCTTAATTAAAGAGTTCTTGAGGTAACATTTAATTTCAGACTTATTCCTGATAAATGAGGTATCTTGGAGGAATGCAGTCTGCCTTTATTTTTTATATATTACTGCTTACTTTAGACTGAACATGGATTTTTCTATTAAAATATGAATATTACTTTTGTTTCCCTATAAACAGAAGAAATGCCTCAAATAGAAACAAGAGTGGTTTTGGTTCAGGAAGCAGGGAAACGTGAAGAGCTTCTGAAAGCCTTGGAGGTATGTGGGTCTAAGATAAAAAAGATATCATCTCGTCTGATATGAGATGGTATGCTTTTAGATTTCTGGTTACCGATTTGGTTCTGTACTAAAGTTCTCCTCTTCCACAGACTATTAAGATAATGGAAGTACCAGTTATAAAGATAAAGAAAACTAGTCCTGGTAAAGCAGAAGAAAAACTAATAAAAAGTATTATTCATATGGTATGTCATGCAGTTAAGCACACGTGATTGCATGCAGCATGTTGTACTTCACTGGGACTGAAATGTGCACACTCTATATTAATTGCGCATAATGGTCATAATACATGCTAATGGTTCTGGTCGTGTCACTTAAAGCTCATCAAAATTGGCACTTTTACAGACTTTCTCGAATATGGAAGTAATAGCTGCAGTTCTTAGTGGTGTTATCTAATAGGGAATAGAAGATTTGATGGAGACATTCAACTGCATGCTTTTATTCATTCAACACAAATTTTTGCTATGATCTGACTTGATAATTGGTTAACTGACTTCTCTTTCAATTGAAAGCTGCATTGAAACTTAAGAAGTGATTTTCTATTTCTTAATGTGAAAAGCCTACAAAATAAAATTTTGAACTATTGATTGAAATTGGAACAGGCAAATATTTTAGAGCCCTTTAAAAATATCAAGCAATGAACAAAATTGACTTCTGTCCTTTAGGTCTTAAGCAGCATAGTGCTTCCTGTTGCAAGCTGTATACTACTATTTAGTAGCATCCAGAAGAACTTTAAGCTGTTCTGACAGTCTGAAATTTAAGTTCTCTTTGTGCTTAGTTTATTTTTTCTGTTTCTGTAAATATTTGCAGTACTATATTATCAGTGTGAACAGATACTTAAACTACTAAAGTAACTAGAATTCTTATTCTTCAGAAGCAGGAATTGCTTTAAGACTTCTTTTTAGGTGCAGTTCATACCTGTTCTTATGCAAGACAGCAAGGCATCTCAGCCTTCACAAAAACTAAGAGCAAATTTGTTGAAATCTGAAATGTACCTTTTTATAATGGTCCAAAACCAAATCTGTTGAATTTTGATACTAGTGTAAGTATGTTGCCTGAATAATGCTTTTCCCTTCATCCCTATACATCAAGGAAATTAAAGTGCCCTACATAAAGACAGACACAATAGAGGAACTTGGAGATTCTGATTCCCCAGAATTTGAGTCTATCTTTGTTGTATCAGAATTTCAAGATTCTATCTTCAACAACCTCTGCAAAGCAGATTGCCGTGTCATTGGACCTCCAGTAGTACTGCACTGTGCACAAAAAGGAGAGGTATGTGTTTCTTTTGAAATCAGTTGAGTAGTTCTCTAGTGCAGTGAGTTCTAAATCTTAAGTGTTCAAAATGGAGTCTATTTTGCTCTGCCAATCAATCATGAATATTTTTAGCAAGAGAATTTTAAGGAAATTCTTGCATTGCATTAGAATATTGCATGTAGCAAGAAAGCAAAGACAGGAAGGCTACAGCTGCTGCAGTAGTTGTGGTTGTTGTTGACCCACTAATTGGGATTGTGCCATTATGAAATGCAGCATACAGATGATGCTCCAGCAGATGCTTTATATTTCCAAAGGTAATCACATAAAGAGGATGATCTTGGGAGAGTTAAAAAAGGATGGAGCATTACCTGTAGAACTTGGAGATGCTGTTGTTACTTTGTCAGAATTCTGGCAGGTCTGGAGCTGAGGTATAACTGAATCGTAGAATCGTAAAATGGTTTGGGTTGGAAGGGACCTTAAAGATCCTTTAATTCCAATGACCCTGCCTTGGCTGGGGACACAGAAAAGGCTATATATAGACTTGGGCTAGTGTCTGATGCATTTTAATGCTAGGAACAGCAGTACTATATTAAAGATAATACTAAAACTTCAATGGAAGCAGTATGCTGTTGACTAATATGATTACTTCTTATTTTCAGCCTTTACCCTTTTCCTGTCGTCCACTGTACTGTGCAAGCATGTTGAACTTGGTACTGTGCTTTACAGGATTCAGAAAGAAAGATGAATTAGTAAGACAATTTTCCTTTGGATTGGTGTAACTGTGTTAAGTTTATTTTCAAAATAATCTTCTGTTCAATCACCTGTAGGGTTTAACCATTATTAGAGCTTGTGTGGGGGATAAATTGTTTGTTGTTTTGCTTTGTTGTATGTCCAAAGGCAGTGATATTGAGGGATGGGAATGAAACTGCTTCCTTTTCAAAATAATTTTGTCCATGCTATTTTTGGTCACTTTTTTGAGTGATATTAAGAAGCTTTGTTTCAGTAGGGCTTAAAGATTTGTGGACTGAGGCCTCAGATATGATTATGTTTGCCAGTGTCCTCTTACTTGTACAGGTATTGGTGTAGTGAAGTAAAGCTTTGTATTCCAGTTCAGAGCATTTGCAGACCTGTTGTCTTGCTGCCATGCTATTGGGCTATCAGGACTTCAGTTTTGACGTATCTAAGTATGAAGTGATTTGATACTCAAGCGTTTTACTTCTGCATTTCAGTGGTGCAAGTGACAGCCAGTTACCCTCTTGGAAACCTGGGTGTCAACTATATGGTTCCATGTCTTCATTTGGAAAGAAAAACCCAAACAACACCAAAACCAACCAGTCAACCAAAACCAACAGAAAAACACCAAACAAAACAAAAGCTTTACCCAGTGCTGGGGTAATTAGGTTTGCTCTGCTTAATTCATACTGGGCAAATTGCAGTATAAATTCTGGCAATTGCCCCTTCAGAGAGCTGAATAAATCAATGAGGAAAACATGCTTCGAGTCTATTGTGTATGAGAGGGTAATGGAATTATGTATGATCCTTATGAGAGTACTTGGTGGCTTGAGTAGTCTTCCTCAAGTTACACAGCAAGGCTGTATTAACTGTTCTAAAAAAAAATTATAAAGTTAAAACAAGTTGTTTTAAGAGCAAAAACATTGGGTGTAACCTGTTAGCTTGCTTTGTAAACTATTTTTGTATTGCTCTCACTCTGCACTGTACATTTCAAAAGATACACTGAAAACTTATTTCATCTTTATTTTTCAGGTTAAGCTGGTGACCTTGGTTCACCATATGGGTGGAATTATTCGTAGGGACTTAAGCTCAAAAGTTACACATTTGGTGGCTAACTCAACACATGGAGACAAATTCAGAGTATGTACTCTTGTACTTTTTGGAAAATTCCAGAATTTGTTTCTTGTAGACTTAGTCTGTAAACTATACTTCGGCTGATAAACTGCTGGGTTTTTTTCCTGTACTAACAACAACAACTTGTAATAGTGAGTTCTTAGTCTCATGGTGTGGAGCTTTGACATGTTTTTTGTCTCTGTTGGAGAATAATAATAATAATAAAACCTGCCAAGCTAAGATTTTGAAATAGACAAGTATAGTAAATAACCAAAATGCTTAAGTACTGATGTTATCAGTACTGAAAAGATTGACAAATAGTTGCCCATCAATGAACAAGTTTTTATCAATATACCTGTTTTTTTGACTGTCCAAACAATAAAGGTTAAGGTAACTTGCAAAAAAACTTTAGTACTCAATTTGTATGCATCTTGTTTAAAAATTATCTTTTACTGCGTATGTGTAAGTGCTCAAATCTTCCTTTATGTATAAATGTATGTGAGTTTTGGTGTTGTCAAAAAAAAAAAAAGGGAATACTTCAGAGCATGTATGTCCAGTTGGCAAGTATATACAAATTTATAGGGTTTTGTACTATGGAATTATGATATGGCAATGCCTGTGTCCCTTGACTCTTCCTTATTTGATTTGTTAGCAGACTGTTGCTTTTTTCCTAGTCTTTTTAGTCTTCCAATTGGAAGACCTACTTTCTAACTGTGTTCAAACGCTCCTTTCTGTCAATTCAAAGGGAAAAAGTAGGAAAATTTTACTGTCTTTCTCAGTCATGGAAGCTACTTTTGGAATAGTTCTCTTTGGGAAAAGCAGGCTGGGATGTGTGTCTTGATTCAAAGTATCAAAAGCAGAGAAAACATCCTATTTTCCACTGGAGCAGAGGTTTTCTTTTGTGTTTTTGTTGGTGATAAAGGGCATGAGACTAACATTGGTGCACTTTGGAGTACGTGTCAAAGTAATTATTGATCTGATTTCCTAGTCCCTGAAGAGTTAATACATTCCAACTCTTTGAAGTTAATTGGACGTGATTCTTGAAGGAATATTTTCACTTTTTGCAGAATCTGTCTTAAGATAAAAACAAGGTTATGAATTTTTCTTGGCATGGGAAAGACTTAAATGGAAACCCTTGGTACAACTTGTGCTTCTCCTGTTTTGTAGATTGCTGTGAGTCTTGGCACTCCTATCGTGAAAGCAGAGTGGATTTATAAGGCGTGGGAGAAAAGGAATGAAATGTAGGTGTCTGTTTGCCTTCAGCCTTAACCTTGCATCCTGTTCACCTTTGGTGTTGTGAGCTTTTGTTTAAGTAGTGATGTAGCACTGACTTAGTGGCCTTTTTGTATGTGTGTGGGTTTTTTTTATCTTTTATTTTGTATTATTAACTTATTTTTTTCTTCTTTCAGTGATTTCTGTGCAGCTGATGATGACTTTAGAAATCAGTTCAAGGTTCCTCCCTTCCAGGATTGCATGTTAAGTTTCCTTGGATTCTCTGATGATGAGAAAGCTAACATGGAAGAAATGACAGAAATGCAAGGTTATTGTTTATGAAAATTGACCTGTGGAAAGAATGGGGTTTATAGCTGATAAATACTTCACTGAAGTTGAAATGCTAGACTGTGAATATTTTAATGAAGTCTCTTGAATGTGGAAAGCTATAAATTGATTTTTAGATGTTGGTATATGTATAAGTTGTGGTAGCTGTTGAAGATTTCAAACTTCCTAGGCAGATTCAAACTATACAATTGAAAAAGAAGTAATTATAGGATGCTTGAAGATATCCTGGAAAACTTGCTACATAGTATGTATGTTCTGCTTCAGTTTTCGTAACCAGTTTTGTGGTTATGCATGTTTGCATAATTCACAGAAAGCATCTACAATGTTTACAACTTTGATATGAATCATCACTGGCAGAGCACTTGATTGGAAGTGTTCCAATTTCCAGTAGTATGTTACAATAATAATAATCGCGTTGGCAGTAATGATGTAGCAAATTAGCAACACAAGTCTGGATATTTGTAAGTTGAGTTGCATGTGACAGCACTATAGACATGGGAATGGAGCAAGCTTGTAACAGCAAGATTTCCTCACAGACTTGAAGTAGATTACAGTTATCTGGGCTTGCCTTTTTTCCTTCTTGTATTATTTATTTATTTATTTTAATTCTCTTCCCTCATGAGATTTGTGACATGCACAGCTCCTAGCTTGTGGATGTCTTTAGGGTGAGTGTTCCTGGCTTGCTCTTCAAAGGTGCAAGAGAAGCTTTCCAGAAGAATATTGCTTTTGTTGCCAGACAGATTTAAATGCTTCCTGAACACCGTGAACTGTGACTTTTCAATGTGTACTTTACTACTGCAAATTATGTTCTGTTTCCTAAAAGCTGCCCACTGCTGGTAACTAGCTGGGATGTTATGTAAGCCTCAAAACTGGTCAGGTTACTGAAGAGTTTATCTCTTTTTGGTTCTTCTCTTGTTAATGATAAGTGCCACAGAACTATCAAGTGATCTATAATTTCAAACAATAATAATATTTGGTCTTGCTAACTTGCCTTTTTTATCTAGGAGGACACTATTTACCAGTTGGTGATGAAAGGTGTACACACTTAGTGGTTGAAGAAAGTACAGTAAAAGATCTTCCGTTTGAACCTTTAAAAAACCTTTATGTTGTAAAGCAAGAGGTTAGTACTGGCTAATTATTGAAAGAATATTGCTGTATGGTATTCCATGCGTGAGATGCAAACATGTGGCTTATTCTGAAAAAAGTGTATTTAGTATGCAGACTCTACCTTACTATTATACATATTATTCTGAATATTTTTAACTTTGGGTGAAGTCCTGCAGTGTGTTCTTAATGTGTTTTTGTTTTTGTTTTTTTTTCCCCTTTAGTGGTTCTGGGGAAGCATTCAAATGGATGCCAGAGCTGGAGAGTCCATGTATTTATTTGAAAAGGTATGTTGAACTCTCATGTAATGTGCAGCATGTATGTGGTGGTAAAACTGGCATACACAATGGTATGTGTTGGGCCAGAGATCAAATGTTTCAAAACAGTATTTAAGTACCAGAGAATCCATTCTGAATTTTATATATAGAATACTAATTTGGATTTTATTTATTTTATTTATTTTTTTTAACTGATAACCATGCTGCTATTTTGTTTGACTAAAAGCAAGTTCAACCTTTGGGAAGCAGGAAAAAAGCTTCACCTGTTTTCCTTTGGCTTCATTAAGAATAGTTGTGTTATGTGCTGATCTCTACAATTCAGTTACTTTTGTACGGAATTGAGCTGGATACAGTGAGTGAAAACACTAAACTTTGTTTTACTACAGTCAGAGAGTCCTGGTCTCAAGAAGTCTGTGTCACTACTTTCTCTGAATACTCCAAACAGCAATCGCAAAAGGCGCCGTTTGAAAGAGACTCTTGCACAGCTGACCAGAGAAACAGATGTATCACCATTCCCTCCTCGGAAACGTCCATCAGCTGAACATTCACTTTCGATTGGGTCCTTGCTGGATATTTCTAACACTCCAGAGTCGAGCACTACCAGTGGAGGTAGAGATAAAACCTTTCATTCAGACACACTTACAATGTTTAAGAGCTCTCTGCATACAAGTGTCAGGGAAGTTTTACAGCTTTTGCTACAGATTTGCTAAGTAATCCCAGACTTTTGCCTTTTTGAAGCATGTCAAAAGCAGAATTGGAGTGAGGAGTTCAGACGGAGGCCAGGCTGCCTCTTGTCATCACATCATATTTATATCCAAAGGAAACCAAGGAAAAGATATGGAATTGATAAGTGTGAAGTACAGCATTACTCCACAATGCTTCAAATACTCTGCTGAAAATCTGCAGCAAATAAGCGATGTAGTTAAGAGTATATCATCTAAAAACCTCTTTAGTTGGGATACTTGGAGAAAGGAGGTCAAGGATTCTTTGCTAAAGGATTTAAAGGGAAAAGAGCTGCAAAGCCAAATCATAGGTCTTTGAAACATTCTGTTGAGGTAACACTATGCCAGAAAACTGTCATGTCTAAACTTCTGATGAATTTAAATCACCAACTGTTTTTGAGATAACTGTCAAAGAGCTTTTAATATCTCTGCACATCTGGCTCTTGTGGAAGAGAGAAACCACAAAGTTTTGGATAAGTCAAAAGCTAATACCTGAGCTTTAAAAAAAATAATAATAATAAAAAAAATAGAGTCTACAGTTCCATCATATAGAGGAGGTATCTGGAGCCACTACTGCTTTAAAAAGGCCCATGTATGCAAATCGAATAAGAAACCTTAATGAGGCACAATCTGTAAGTGATACTTCAGAAGAAACTGGAAAGATCAGCTTACTCTCAAAGACCAGCTTTCTTAGCTCATGCTAGTGCCTTTGTAACCCCTTGTGTGGAATTTTCTTGTAAGCTAACATCAGCGGACAGTTTCAGGAAAATGTGCTGTTTTGAAAACAACAGGTAAGATACTTGTTTCATAGTAACTGTGGCAGTAATGAACTTTGCCATCAAAATGAGTGAGTACAGGTTTCCTAAGGGCCAATACATGAGCAAGTATTTAAAATTAATGGACTGTTCCAGGTCCATCTTGGCTGTAACCTGAAGAAAAATTACGTTCTTGTGTCTTCCCCAATTTCTTCCCCATGAGATGAAGTGTATGTATTTCATGCGACTGATTTTAATAACTGTTTTTGAGGTACATACTTAATGCAGGGATGGTAGGCAGCCGAAAGATAATAATTTTGATGGCAAATTGAAAGTAGAAAAATACTTTTGTACGTAGCATATGTATAAATAATATTCAGCACCTAATCCTCACTTCCTATTAAACATAATAGGGTTAAATCATTGAGCTGCCCATAAATGGCCAACTAGTTTCAGATTAATTTTGTGGAATAATGTTATTGTTGTCCTATAATAAGGCTTTAATAAAGCAAACCGTTTTTCAGAAAGAGCTCTGGTAATTATAGAATAACCTACAGAATAACCCCCCCTTTTAAAAAAAAAAATAAATCAAAAAACCAGAAAACAAACGACTTTCTTAAAAATTATGATTTCTGTCCTTCCCCTCTAGCTCACCATCTTTGAGGGTGATTTTTTTTTTTCTTATGGACTCCATTGTAATAAGCTCTTTTTCTTTCTTTTGCAAATATCTCTTAATCAGAAACACCAAAATCTTCTGCAAGGCCTTCCAAAAATGCAGCTCCTCTTGCACTAAAACAGTCTGCAAGATGGCAGGTTGCAAAGGAATTGTATCAGACAGAAAGTAACTATGTTGATATTCTAACAACGATCATTCAGGTAAGCTGATTTTTTTAAAGTAAGTACTGCTCGATTGTAGGTGCTTAGTGTTTACATTAATGATTATTTTCAACCTGTGATCTGTAGGCTTTTGAGGGCTTGGGTATATCAAAGGTTTAAAACAAGAAAACAGTGTAATTTTACTTTTAGATAAATTGATTACAATCTTATGTAATTTACTGACATAAGAAAACGTTTACTATATATTAATAAGTGCTGAAAAATACAATTTCTAAGCAATGGATTGCAGTTTGTATGGAAATTCGGAGCTTCAGGAAAATAGGATCTCCATCACTCGGATTTTTAAGATAATGGTGAATAAAGAGATTGCATAACTCCTCCATAACTCACTTTTGCTAAATGAGAGTATTTCAAGACTGTGACTGCAGGAAAGTATAATCTCAGTGGGAAACACTATTGCTTTCATAACTATGTCTAATACAATGTGTGATGGTTAGGAGGGCATTAATTTTTTTGTCTAATTCAACAGTTATTTCAAGTTCCGTTGGAAAAGGAAGGACAACTTGGTGGACCAATCCTTGCACAGGAAGAGATTAAGACCATATTTGGCAGCATTCCAGATATTCTTGATGTGCATACTAAAATCAAGGCAAGCTCCAACTTCTTCCCTGCAGGGGAAGCATTGATACAGACCTTGAATCTTTTCTGCATGCGTCAAGTTGTATCTGCAGGATAGGTGTAGATTCATACTGGTGCTGTTACCTAGTGTTCAACCTGTGGAATTAGGTGTAAATCCAAAGTACGCTTTAAATTATAACACTTACATATAAATATCTGAAGTCTGAGTATTGTGCATGTAACTAATACTACCGTTCATGAGTTGTCTTCTCCTTTTCTGTTTTAATACTTCTTCCTGTAGGAGGTTTTCTGTAACTAATACAGAACTGCTCAAAAGGGGGCAGTGGCATCAAATGATACTACTTCACAAGTGCTTATAACATACATGTTACTATTAAAGCAGTAAAGAAGAACTTTTGGAAGGAAAGCTTAAAATCGTGGAACTAAAATGAGCAAACCACAACCCCCTGCGCCGCCCCAAAAAAAACCCAAAAAACCCAAACCAAACTACAAAACTCCACAAGTAAAACCAAAACCAAAAACACAGAAGAAAACAAACAAAACAAAACCAAACCCCATGAAAACCAACACAGTGAAAATCAGTGTTTTCCTAGGCTTTAGACATCTTCATATGAGGAGACTACAGTCATTCAGGAGGAAAATATAATCCTTCCTTAAATGGCTTTGAACCAGTTGTCAGAAACTACCAGTTCATGAAACTAGCTCACAATTCAAATTTTGAAGCAGCTAGGCTGGTAGTAAGGCCTGATAAAAGCTGATTAGAATTTCCTGTGAGATTTTTTTTCTTGTTTTTAATTTTGTATTTCAATCTGGACTGCAAGTGTGCTCTGAAACCATCTCTGGGTCTCACAATAGTCTGGGATACAAGTCTTCCTCGAATATGAAGCTGTAATATTTCCTTTAAATAATGGTCTGCATTTCACTGTAGGCTTTTAAAATAGAGGGACTTGCAGACTGGTTGTAGCTGAGTGGGGGTTTATATATATATATATATATATATTTTTTTTTTTTTTGGTTGGTTTCTTTTTTGGTTGGGTATGTGGTTTTTTTGCCTTTGTTTGTTTGTTTGTTTGTTTTTCTTTTTTTCCTTGTGTTTTTGTGTGGCTTTTTTTTTTTCCCAACTGTTGGGATCCAGTCTAATAATGATAGGTATTGATATGTGCCTATGCATGTCTTCGTGTCAAGTAGGATTCATCTGCAGCATGCAGTGTAGGCAGAGTTGCTTAGATAGTATTTAGGTTATGTTTTCCTTCATCTTTAGTGTAATAAAATATGAGAAGTGGCAGCAACAAATATTAATGGTGAATCCTTTTCACTTAAGGTGAAACCTTCAGGTGTGCCCTTCTGTCCCTGTTACTAACTGACAGGGAATAAGCTTGATCCTTATTAAGCTGATACAGGCTTAACAGCTTGGTCTTGCTTTCCTTGACATGCTGGTGCAGCAAGTGAGTGAAATCTATGCTAGTTCTATTTCAATCCTATCTTATGGATTTAAGAGTCCTGTATTAGTTGTGCACTCTTAATTAGAATTTGTTCAACAGTCTTCTGTGTGGTGGGTTTTTTTTTTTTAATCATCCTTTGGGTTTTGTAGTGTGTTGGACAAAGTAGTGTCCTTGTGTTGCAGAGTTGTCTAGTGCTGAACATGGCTAGGTTCTACTTTCATTGATTCAAAACTGCATATTTAATAAACCAGAGGTCTCTTGCTTTCAGCTCTCAGTAGACTGTAGAGGCTTAATTTGAAACCGTACAGCTTTTAGGATTGCCTGTTTTGTCAGCATGGAAACACACAGCTAATTATATATGTTTGGCAGAACACTGAACCCATCTTCACAGCTTTATGCAGTTCATTCTCATCTTATTTTCTCTCCCCGCCCCATCCCTGCATGTATTCTAGGAAGACCTGGAAGATCTTATGGTGAATTGGACTGAAAGCAGAAGTATTGGTGATATCATTCTTAAATATGTAAGTTTCAGTTTCTATTTTTTTATGCATTGGTGCTATTATGAGCTGTTATCTTGTCTTACAAGTAATCTATTTATAGGAGTTGGCAGATAAAAGCAAAGCACTACTGAGTGAGAAAGAACACTAACTTGAATCATTGTATTTTCTGTTTAGACTTTTCAGTTGAGTTAGATGATGTACTCTATATAGGTAATCCATGTCAATTTTAAAAGTCTGTCCACTTGTATGAGAGGGTAAAACTCCAAATAGATACAGGTTTGGGACCTGTAATTTGCAACACTATGGATGTGCTTTTACTCAGACATTAAAAGGTGCTCTTCCTGTAGCCTTAACTGTCTGCTGCCTCTAATCAATAGTAAATAACTAGGAAAATAACTTTTCATGGAATCTTCTTGTGTTGTTCTTTCAAGACTTTAAATATGTAAGGACTCCTTGTTTTCCCAAGTACAGAGTGTGCAGGATGGGAAAGGTAGATCTGGGACTATAATGCATTTTAATATAAGTAATCTGCTAGGTATTGTGCTTTTGCTGACCTGGTCCATTTTGAGGCAAGTAGTGTCTGGCATTCAAAAGTTTTCAGTCTAAGGTATTGCTTCTAGTGGTTTAGTGCCTTTTAAAGGTGATTGCAGTAACTCAATAGAATACTTATCTGAAATTTTCAAAGGTCTCACCAAAAGCATCTTGCCAGGTGAGAATCTGCCTTACACTTGAGCTGCTCAGCATCTTCTAAGCTTGTCACATATGTAATTAATGTTTCTGAGAGCTGTCCGCATTTAATCAACAGCATTGAGTCTTGAGCATCTGGCATGCAAAACTACCTTGACATGTTCTGTGAACGTGTATGGATTAACACTATCTCTATTATTCTTTATTGAAATGTACCTTTGAGCAGCTTTGTATGGCTCTCAGGGCGCATGAACATGTGTATAATGCCACATAATATGTAAAGCAGAGCTGTAACGGTTGTTTTTTTCAGTCAAAAGACTTGTTGAAAACATACCCTCCATTTGTGAATTTCTTCGAAATGAGTAAGGAGACTATTACTAGATGTGAAAAACAGAAGCCAAGGTTTCATGCCTTCCTAAAGGTAAGTGTCTGTGAAACTAAGTCTTTGTGTAGAACATGGAAACCATCACCAAGTAAACTAGTTAATGCAGTAGGTGGAAATCTGTGGGATTTTGGAAGGCTGGAGGAATTGAGAATATCTCTTGGTGAGACAGAAGTAAGGAGGGATTGAAGATCCATCCCTCAAGCTTCTTGTAAGACTTTTCTTGAGAGGTCCAGGTTCCTCCTCTGTTATACAGCATTCAAAATAGGTTAGTTATGTGCATTTGTTGCAGGAAAAAGTGCCTTCTGCTTACTTTCTCACAAATATGTCTTTTCTGTAAAGATAACTAGAGCTGCTGCTTTTTATTGGTTCCCCTCTTTGTGTTTAAAAGACTTGTATTTCTGAAATAGTTTTTAACTAGTTTTTGGCAGCTGTGAAGTTCCAGGGAGGTAGAATCTCTCAGCTTCCTGTGACTAGTGAATAGGAATGTAACTGTGGAGATCTAATGGGAAGATACAATATTCAAAGAAAGTTATTTGAAGGTGAGTCTTAAGACTCTTGAGCTTTTCAGATAAAGGTCTATAGTTGATTAATAAAGCAGCATTGCTTTAGTTACTCATCTGTATGCATCAAGTGTCTTTCTAATAGTGGAGTAATCAAACTGTTGAGTTAGATTTAGAAGAGCTGAGCTTCTGTTTTCTGAGGTACCAGCAATTATATCCAAGTATTGATATCTAAAAGATGGGGAATGAGTAACAGAATAGGCCATCCCACTCTACATTAGCATCTGCAACAAAGACTTGAGGGTCTGATAATATGGACAATGTAAAACTAGACATTGAGAGTATAAATAATATGATAAATACTGTGCAGATTTGAATATGTGTGGTTTTTTTTTTTAAACGCAATATATTAATGACTGAATATTTATGGTAAGTGATCCTTGAACTTTTACTGCAATGCTAGTTTTAAGGAAGACAGTTCTCCTTGTTTGGGATTCTGTGCATGTGTGTAAAAAGAAATAATTATTTCCATTCTCCTCTTTCTTTTCCCCAGATAAATCAAGCTAAACCTGAGTGTGGCCGTCAAAGTCTAGCTGAACTCCTTATACGTCCTGTTCAAAGGTTGCCTAGTGTTGCTCTACTGCTAAATGGTAATTTAGTGATTTTTTTTTATTAGTTTGTCTGTTAAAGTGTTAAAACCAAAGTAATGTCAGCTTTTGGTCATAATTGGCAACTGCTTTTCTGGAGTTAATCATGCTTAATGAGACCAATTACTGAAGAAAGCATACTTCTAGCTAAATTTCACTTGTTCATATATTTGTTTGCAGGATACAGGTAGATGAAGTTTGCTCTGACAACAGTTTTGTCTCTTCAAATACAAATGTAATCAAGATTCAAATGCAGCTTGCATAAACTAGAAAGCAATTCATATTGACAAGGTTTACAGCTTCATGTGTTCCATCTGGTATCACCTGTTTGCTGTAATAATGAATACATTAATAAAAATAATAAAACCTGCACCAACATCCTTTGCTTCAGTAAGAAAAAGACTTCTATGCTTCTCTCCGCACTTCAACAAAAATAGCACATAGTCTTGTTGATTTTTTTAATAGCTTGAGGGTTTGGTTTTGTGTTGTAGGTGTTTTGTGTGGCTTTTTTGTTGTGGCTTCCCCCCCCCCCCCACTGAGGGGCATGGACTGTTGCTGTTCAGTCTACCTCCCCACTTAATCAAGGTTATTTGGACTCCAGGATACATGGTTGGGGGGGGTTGTTTATTTTTATGTTGTGGGTTTTTTTTTTGTGTGTGTTTTTGTTTGTTTGTATTTTTCTTTTTTTTTTGTTTTAATTTATTTTTTCTTAATTGTAGATATTAAGAAACATACAGCAGAAGACAACCCAGATAAAATAACTCTAGAGAGAGCTATTGAATCATTAAAGGAAGTGATGACGTAAGTGATGTTCATTCTATGAAACATACTGTTACACATCTAAATCTCTTTGTTCCTTCTGAATTGCTCTTAGTGTGTTGCTGCCATAACTTTAGTCTCTGTGTAAATATGCGTAGTTGTACATGTCCTTTAGTCTCCCTTTGGCTGCTGTTGTTGCTCTGGCATTCTGCACCAGAGCTCTGTGGCATTGTAACCCAGCACTTCTACCTGAACTTCTGCCGACTCCATGCCTCAGCATGAAGCTGAACCTCCAAAGTTTTTTGTTTTGTTCCAGCTCTTATTTCTGTCTATTCCCTCCAGGAAAGACCTGTTTTGTCTTTAAATCTTACTTCTATGCCTACATCTACTGAAAGGACATGCTATTGGTGCAAGATTAGTTTCTCCTCTGGTCCTGTATTAGCTATTCATGGCACCATGCCATGAGTTAATTAGCTTAAAGCTGAAGTTGTTAAGACTGTAAATCTCAGTTCTTTTGAAGTATAGTGTATGTCTCCAGCATGGAGACTGCCTGTATTAGTTGGGTAAATGTTTGTCCAATTTTTAACAACAATTAATTTTAAATTGTAATTATTCTTGCATCTGCTTCTTTGTGAGCTGCAGCCCTGACTTGGAAAGTTAAAATGCAGGCTATAAAGAGCTGCAGTGGGTCAGTCTCTCATTCGAAATCTTATGGGCGAGGAAGGGGAATCTATATTAACTGTATCGTATGTCAACTGCTGATAACATAACAAAAATGTTCTAGGTCTGAAGTTTCCTATGTGCTTAGCATATGGTATTTGAATATGTCAATGAGCAAGAGTGGCTGAATTTTGTGTTTTCCAGTGCTGTTGTGTAAACTAGAGTTCTGAATGTTTAGCTCCATTATTTTTGGATGCTTTGAATACAGTGCATTCATTTGCTGTTGTTTGATACTGAAATTAAATATAATATGCTTTCCTCAGACATATTAATGAAGACAAAAGAAAAACAGAGGCACAGAGGCAGTTCTTTGATGTTGTCTATGAAGTTGATGGATGTCCAGTAAGTTATTTCTCTGAAGCTGCTAGACCTCTAAAATGACTGTGCACTGGCTTGCTCCCTCTGCGAAAGTATATGTGGTTAAAATGCAGTGGTGCTGGTTTAAATAGATTTCCAGTGTTAAGTTGTAAGCAAGCAGTAATCCAGCTCTTGAACTAAATGCTTAATGAGCTTTTTGCTTCTATCACTTAGGCCAATCTCTTGTCCTCTCACCGAAGCTTAGTTCAGCGTTTGGAAACTGTAGCACTTGGTGATGACCTCTGTGACAGAGGAGAACAGGTCACACTCTTTCTATTTAATGATTGCCTAGAGGTAAGACAACTATATACCTGATGAAATGAATTTTGTTAAAATGCTTGACACTACATATGAACATAAACAAAATTTAAAACCTTTGGAACAGAATTCCATGTGGAAATCTGATAGTTCAGCACATGCTGATGTTGCCTTTCTGTTAGTTATTGCGTAAGCCAACACAAATAGCTAGTCACTTCTAGATGTTTGAGGGGTGTTAATGTAACCTTTGTGTCTTGCAGCCAGATCAAAAAATTTAAAAGCAGCTTAGGATGGTAAGAAATAAGTGTTTATTTGAATAACACTTTTGAGTAGTACCAGTGGCTGAAAAAGTGCTGGAGACCTTGGCTCAGCAGGATGTTTGTCCTTTTAAGGTTTAGTTATATTTAATGTGAGCAGACAGTAGGACTGTGGGGCAGGTCTGTCTGTGCTTAGACTACCAAAAAAACCAATAATCCCATATTAAATGCCTTAAAGTACATTAGCAAGAACTAGAAGGGAAAAGTAATCTAACATAGGTTTTGGAGACTTCTGTGGAGAAGCAGAGGTTATAAAGGATACTTTATAGTAGTACTTGTTACTGTCTACAGCAGTGAAAACACTGTCTTCATTCAAGACTAACTCTACAATAATCCAAAATTTGTGCTGTCTTAAGTAGCACTTAAAGACAAAAGCCTGTTGTTGTGACTAGTGATGAGCTCTTCCTGGGAGTCAGGTTGACTCGACTTCATCGCTTCTTGTAATGGAAAGAGATGAAAATGAAAACACGTTCCATAAAGCTTTTTTGGCTTGCCTCTTGCACAAGATACAAGCAACTGTAGATAGCTTACTTAAAAGGACATAGAATCATAGAATAGTTAGGGTTGGAAAGGATCTCAGGATCACCTAGTTCCAACCCCCCTGCCACGGGCAGGGACACCTCACAGTAAACCATGTCACCCAAGGCTCTGTCTAACCTGGCACTGAACACCACCAGGGATGGAGCACTCACCACTTCTCTGGGCAACCCATTCCAGTGCCTCACCACCCTCACGGTAAAGAACTTCCTCCTTACATCCAATCTAAACTTCCCCTGTTTAAGTTTTAACACGTTACCCGTTGTCCTATCACTACAGTCCCTAATGAAGAGTCCTTCCCCAGCATACTTGTACGCCCCCTTCAGATACTGGAAGGCTGCTATGAGGTCTCCACGCAGCCTTCTCTTCCCCAGGCTGAACAGCCAAAACTTTCTCAGCCTGTCTTCATGCAGGAGATGCTCCAGTCCCCTGATCATTCTTGTGGCCCTCCTCTGGACTTGTTCCAACAGCTCCATGTCCTTTTTATGTTGAGGACATCAGAACTGTATATAACACTCCAGGTGAGGTCTCATGAGAGCAGAGTAGAGGGGCAGGATCACCTCCTTTGACCAGCTGGTCATGCTCCTTTTGATGCAGCCCAGGATC